>JAAOAK010000095.1:0-78238 GCA_013396175.1 Fusarium denticulatum | reverse complement strand
TGCAGATGATTGCGTTTGGTGGTGCTATTGGTATGTCAGAGTTAGTGGTCATCGTGAGAGTGTGCTAACATGGAATAGGTACCGGTTTGTTCATCACTTCTGGCAGTGCTCTTCACCAAGGTGGTCCAGGAAGTGTTCTCCTCTCATACATTGTCATCGGCGCACTTCAATACTGCACCATGCAATCGCTCGCCGAGCTCTGTGTCATCTTCCCCATCGCCGGTTCATTCTCTGCCTTCTCGACTCGCTTTCTGGATCCTTCCTGGGGGTTTTCTATGGGATGGAAGTAAGTCTCACTTACTCATTCATAAGATGAGAGCATTGCTAACGTGCGTAGTTACTGTCTTCAATGGCTCTTCACCCTCCCTCTTGAGATTATCGCAGGCGCGTTCACAATCACTTATTGGAATGAAGACATTTCCAAATCCGTTTTTGTTGCCATTTTCTTAGCTGCCATTTTCATCATCAACTTGTTTGGTGTTAAAGCGTACGGTGAAGCTGAATTCGTCTTCTCCATCATCAAGGTCACTGCGATCGTAGCCTTCATGTAAGCTTTCCTCATTACCCACTCAGGATCCTAAAAAGTCCAGCGACTAACAAATCTAGCCTTCTCGGAATCGTCATCAACATAGGAGGCGAACCTACCTCAGGCTACATCGGAGGCCGCTATTGGATCGACCCCGGCTTGTTCAACAACGGCTTCAAAGGCTTCTGTTCCGTCCTCGTGACATCATGCTTCTCCTTCACCGGCACCGAACTCATCGGCCTCGCAGCAGCCGAAACAGCCAATCCTCGAAAATCCCTCCCCAGCGCCATCAAGCAGGTCTTTTGGCGCATCACCCTCTTTTACATTGTAGCCCTGATGCTCGTCAGCCTTCTTGTTCCTCACGACGACCCGAGGATCTTGGACGCCAGCTCCTCCAACTCTGCGGCCTCACCTTTTGTCGTCGCTATCGAAACTGCTGGAACTACTGTTCTGCCCAGTGTTATGAACGCTGTTATCCTCATCGCTGTTATCAGCGTTGGTAACTCGTCGGTTTTTGGTTCTTCGCGAACACTTGCTGCTCTGGCTGATCAGTCTATGGCACCGGCTATCTTCTCCTATGTTGATAAGCAGGGTCGACCTTTGGCTGCTATTGTCTTTTCCTGCTGTATTGGACTTTTGGCTTTCATCGCTGATCTGAAGGCTCACGAAGTCGTATTTAACTGGTTGCTGTCCATCAGTTCTCTTGCAACCCTCTTCACCTGGGGCAGCATCTGCCTGACTCACATCCGCTTCCGCACCGCTTGGGCACATCACGCACATACCCTCGAGCAACTACCATTCCGCTCACGACCCGGCACATACGGCTCCTGGTTCGCGCTGGCTGGCTACGTTCTTGTCCTGCTGAGTCAAGTCTGGATAGCCGTCGATCCAGTTGATCACAAGAAGAACGAGAGCACAAATGACATTGTGCAGAACATTTTCCTTAACCTCATGGCTGTTCCCATTGTCCTGATCATGTACCTTGGACACAAGCTTTGGTATAGAACAAACTTTGTGGCTTTGGATGATATTGATATCCAGACTGGACGACGTTATTATCGTGTTCATCTGATGAGTGATCAGGAGAGGGAGGCGCGTGTTACGTGGCCTTTGTGGAAGAGGGCTTACCGGTATTTCTGTTAATGAAGCGTTGCCTTTTTGCATTCTTCTGGCTTAGGTATGAGTTACCAGATCAGCTTTTTTGAGAAGGCATAATTAAGGAATTTCATGACATTGACCAGACCTAATTCTGTCCAACTAGCCGCCTTGTGTCTTTGATGTTGTAGTTATAATCATTGTAGTCCATTGCCTAACGAACAGCGATCCTTGGAAGCAAGTTGGTTTCCAATGCGACCAATACTCACGAGACATCGACTAGATATATAAATCGCCACTGCGGCTCAAATAACCTTGCCAGCCGGCCAAGCACATCGATCCGCAACGTCACCTGCCAAACATGAACTTAATCTCGATCCGATCAAAAGTTCATTACTCTGGCCGCAGCGCATGAAAACTCATCTATGCAAACCTGCGGCGTTTGCAGGAATGAAACAGTTCTGTTTCATTCAATGATACCTGCTCGAAGTGGGGATAGCACCGAGATGTTGCAGTGGTTACTCAGCGACATCTGAGTTTATGGGCCCTTGTTGTATTTATCAGATCATGGAAATAGACTTGACTGGGGGTTAAGTATCACCGTTACATTGCGGAGCCGAGGTGTCGAAACCGCTGGAGTGTAAGCGAGTCGTCTGAACTTGTGAGGTAATGATTGCGAGCTTGAGTCCACTTGGTGATCAATGCGAAAGAGGATGCATTATATTGCCAAGGAGTCAAAGAAGTGTTGTTTTGAACATTTGCAAACTTTTCAAGATGTTTCCTTTCGTGTTCGCCTTTATGTTCACTCATGCCAAGCCATACCCCAGTCATTGAAGAAAATCCCTTGGGACCACGGATGCACGGCTCGTGTTCCCGAATTATTAATCTATTTACCCAGATATTAAGCCTTCAAGCATCCGTAGCCACAACTGAACTCTCCTATCTTATCGACCAGGACTTCGCTCCTCTCGTTATTTAGACTCGCTTCCTGCACTTCTCCCGCAGTGTGAAAGGAAATCCTTCCCTAAAGGAATCTTGGCTGAAACGCTGTGCAGGCATTACCCAAGCTGCAGGAACGAGAACATGGATTCTCACTGGCTGGCCGGATTTCCGCGGATCACATCACGGAGGATTCACCGGTGACCGGCTATAAATCCTAGAATGAGATACAGTTCTGTGCGGGCTCTTTAGTGTGTCCACTCGGTCAAAGGTAAGGGGAGGAAAGAAAAATCAGAACCTTGATCCTAAATGATGAAAAGATTTAGGTAAACTTGCCTGAATTTAGTACATCCTTACTTAGTTTATGATATCTCTTACCGAGTTTATTTTAACGCCTTATATTAAGGTTTAGTATTTTCTTGCTCCCTGAGGCAAGGGTCTGGTATTACTTCGCTTGAGTGACAATGCCGGGAACCCCTGGCCTTTGTCTCGGGAGGCATCTGCAGCTGTGCCTCAGTGGCTGTAACTACCTACTGCAAGCCTCTTCTGTACTCTCGGAGCATTTACTGTTTGGAATAAGGCCGTCACAGGAAATCCCGCGTCGATCCGTGGCTGACTTGGCGTAATGAAGAGAAGCAGTGACACTGTCAGAGGATGTGAAATGGAAACACTCTGCAGGATAGAGTTACGTAGTAGAGTGCCAGATGTGCATGTGAATAAAAATTGATGCTCTGACTTGTCTCAAGTGTTGATCCTGGTAACGCGGTGCATACAAATATCTACAGCTATTCCTTCACTACTTAAGTATTGTTTGTTTTCTTAATTGATGCCATTAAGTTTTAAACAACTGATTCACCGTGATATTCACATATGTCAAGTCCAAAACCTCCCGACGATGGGAGTCCCTTCTTCCCCATCTCCGAACGAGCTGCGAATCTTGCGGTTGTACATCTGGGGATAACTTCGCCGCTTCTTGCTATTGCGTTGGCTATGTTTGTAGCGAGGATGTGGCTGAGGGTAAGACCGGTTTGGAGGGTGAGTTGGGAGGACTACAGTATGACGATCGGAGTGGTAAGTTCATAGTATGGATACTATCAGGAGACTCACGGCTGACGGTTATTGAATCCAGTGCGCAGCTGTCGTCGACTTTGGATTCCTCATACCGCAGATGTATACATCACCACGACTCATCACAGAATCTCAAGTGACTTGGTCACGAAAATACGCATTCCTTGCGATTCCCATCTGGGGCATTGCCATGATGTTCATCAAAGTCAGCATCGCAATGATGATGCACCGAATCCAGCCTACAGTTCTATGGTGGCGCGTCTTTTGCTTCTTCATAATGGGCATCTTGATAGCCTACGGAGTCGCCAATACATTCTTCATCCTTCTTCAGTGCCGACCTCTCGAAGCATCTTGGGATACATCAGTGTTGGAAACGGTACAAGGAGCAAGCTGTCTCCCCCAAACTGGCATTCACATCATGTCCAACATTGGGTCTGGTATCAATATTGCAACAGACATTATGCTATCTTTGGCACCGACGCTCTTCCTCTGGAAGCTCAAAAGACCGCTGAAGGAGAAGATCCTTGTTGGCGCACTCATGGGTCTAGGCATGTTTGCCAGCGTCGCTTCCATCGTCAAAGCAACCCTTGTCAAAGAATTCGGCATGGCGAAGGATGCATGGGCACTCACAAACTCCATCGCCACCTGGACAGCCCTCGAGCAAATCCTCATCATGATCGCATCGTCCGCACCGTTCCTCAAACCCCTCGTTCAGAGCGCCTTGCACAGAATGGGCTGGACGCTTTCAGGTACATCAGCCGGTCGCTCAGGCTACGGAAATCGGTATCACGATGTTGGGCAGAGCGCAAGGCAGTCACGAATGGTGAACAAGTCAGCGGTGAACTCGAGAAGGGATATCTACGGTGGAGACGAGGATCCTTTTGCTGCAGGGGACAGCAACGATGCTATTCCTTTGGAGGGGAAGGTGTATGAGGTGGGTAAGTCAAGAGACGAACGGGATATCACGACAATGCGGACGACGCAGGGATCTTTGACGATTGGATCGTGGACGGAGAGGGGAAGTGAGGACAGGGAGCTTACGCCAAGCCATGCAGTGTAATTTGACTAATAGTAACCCTTTCAATTTACCCAGAACCAACATGCATATGTACCTCGAGCGCTCGAGGCACTTTTGGCCTGTAGATGATCATTGACTGTTACAGTATAGTGGAGCAGGCAAAAGAAGAATCGGATCATCAGGGAATAACTCAAGCGAAGCCAGGATCATAGTGTGCAGATTACGGAGTACATATGTAGATTCTCCGGCGCGGGTCGTGGAAATCCGCCGGCCCTGGGACCAAGTTTATCTCGGGGTGATCCCTGATGTTCCGAGGCCCCGGATCCATCGCTTAACAGGGAATCCCACGGAGTCTTCTGCCGGGCATTCAACCAACGTCCATGTAGCAGCATCTGCAATGTCACGCTGCAGGTACTCTTCGGTAACGAGGTCCCGTTTCGTAAACCCTGTAGACTGAGGCAAAAAAGTCAAAACATACAAAGGAGCAGTTCCTGCTCCTTTCTCTTGTCGATCACTCACCTCAAACACTTCTGAGTGACCAGCTGCATCTTCTGATACTCTCCCTGCATTTTGTCCCTAGGTTAACACCATGGTTGCTATTACGCCTTTGTGGACTGCTGTCCTCCTTGTAGGCGTGGCTGTTTCTGAAGCAAAGAGCTGCAAGAAGCCTTTTGTCAGAAGGGAATGGTGTGTAACTTATTGTGTCTGGTTGATCAATTTCTAATTGGTGGTAGGCGCTCTCTTAGTATCAAGGAGAGAGATCAGTACATCAAGGCTCAGAAGTGCCTGATGAAGAAACCTCCCCAGTCTTCTACCGCCGATATCGCCGGTGCGCGAAGTCGATGGGATGACTTCTTGGGCACGCACATCATCAACGCCGATGACGTGCATTTCACAGTATGTATTCACGTCATTCGATTACTGTTTCACTCCCTAACCCAAACAGGGCGTGTTCTACCCCTACCATCGTCTACTCATGTACTCCTACGAACAAGAGCTCCAGACCTGTGGCTGGAAAGGTGGCGTTCCCTACTGGGACTGGACTCTCGACGCCGCAGGGCCCGACAACGACACCTCTGTGTTTGTCAACTCGCCTATTTTTGACAACAAGCACGGCTTCGGTGGAAACGGAGCTTGGATCCCTGGAAACTTCTCCAACCCCGAGCCTGGTCTGCCTGTGAACCCTCCCTGGGACGTTCCTGATCGCTCTGGAGGTGATTGTATCAAGAAGGGTCCGTTTGCAGGACTCAAGTCGAACTTGGGACCTGGAAACGGCACGGCGTATAACCCTAACTGTATTCGAAGAGACTTTGCGCCGTTGAGCTTTAGGGATATGAGTGGACCTGCTGCTGTTGAGGATGGGATGCAGCAGGGTGATTTTGGACACTTTGATCGTCTTACACAGAGCACTACTCACTCTGGTGGACATTGGGGTGTTGGTGGGTTGTATGGAACCATGACTGATAAGTGGCAGAGCCGTAAGTTACTTCTCACTTTCACCACCTTTCATGCTTGATGTACTGACTCTGATAGCTGCTGATCCTCTGTTCTGGGTCCATCATGCCAATGTTGATCGCTTCTGGTGGTCATGGCAGATTCGCGATCTCAAGAAGCGGGAGAAAGACATTTCTGGTCCTCTTGTCAACTTTGACTACAACAATGAGGCTGCCGGTAATGTTACTCTCAATCATGGCATCTTTATTGGCGAAACTGTCAAACTCAAGGCCAAGGTTAAAGATGTCATGCATATCAAGAAGGGTCTTCTTTGCTACGAGTATGAAGACACTTATTAGATATTTGCACGAGTTATGAGACTTGTGCTGACTTAGACATTCTTGACACTAGCTGTCCGGCAATTTAATATCCGTTTGCACTAGCTACCCGTTCAATTGCCAGTGACCACTCTCGTATCCAGGATAGCTCCGAACTATTTCGGAGCTTACAATGGCACGTCATGATCAACGTTATGCAATCCCCTCTTTTGGTGAACCTTTTCGGACACCTTAGGTAATTATGCCCGCTGACGTGCGTGCTGCGCAGTTTGGAATCACCAGTGAATGCGCCTGATTTGATCACGTAAGTGCTTGATTCCAAACGCTGACTGCAGCCGAGATTCTGCCGCGAGAAGGGCGCTGTGATCTATGATTCAGTATAAATATTTTGGAGTCGTCGTGTCTTCATCACCATCAAATACAGCAGCAATTGAATCAAAACTTACCTAGACCCGGCCCTTTCAGCAACAATGTCCTCAGACTCAGTCGTTTACCACTACCTCGCCATTGGCAAGCTTGGCCGCGGAGAAGTTGTCAAGTGAGTATTATGCCGCATCCCAATTGGACCATCAGATGTTCTTGGACTAACCGATTGAGAGGCTGTTCTTGAAAGATGCCGGCATTGACTTTGAGGAGAAGCGTTACAAATACCCTGATACCTGGCCAGAGACCAGTGAGAAGCTGAAGCAACAAGGCATTACCCGCACTGGAAGCCTTCCTTCTCTTGACTACAAGGGTCTCATTCTCACTCAAGTTTGTGAACTCACCCTTGGACTGTAGAAAATACTAATACATTTAATAGCACATCCCAATTCTTCGTTTCCTCTCTCGCGACCTCGGCAAGTATGACGGTCAGACGAATGAGGACAAGTACTTGGTAGATGCCGTCTCCGACATCTACGTCGATTGGAGAGTATGAGCATCAATTCCACCATTCATTGATCAAGCTCTAACTGAATTACAGTCACAATGGGTTGCCAACCTCAAAGGAGCAACCGATGAGTACAAGAACGAATTCCTCCCCAAGTACTACGACCTCATTGCCAAGTACTACTCTGACCGCGAGGGCCCTTACCTGTTGGGTGATGAAGTCAGCTACACCGACTTTGCAATTTACCAGTCCATTGACAACGACACACGAACCAAGACCATCCCGGTAAGTTGCCGCTCCCTGGACGAATTGGTAATAGTTGATCAAGACTAACGACCTACTAGTCTAAAATTCCCGATGTCCTCCTCAAGTTCAAGGAAGTCTTTGAGGCTAGACCCAACATTGCTGAGTACATCAAGTCGGAGTAAAACGAGCCATGGTCTCTGTGAATTAGGGCATCTTCTGGGAGTACTCGGACCAAATTTATGGATGAAATACGACTCTATTCTTATCGACGTTCTCGTTCATCACTTGTGACAATGATAGTAACATGACCCCATTCAGTCGCAGCCTTGAAGTCAGCCCTTTGGAGCTACCACCTTATCTGCTACACTAACGCCGGCTGCGCCACTCAACAACCCCATCTCATCTGCCTGCTGACATTCAGCCCTACAGTATTTCATGCAATAAATCCCCGCATTGTAAAACAGTCAAAATTAAACGATCTAGACGGACTCTTCTCTTGCATTGATCAACAAGTAGGAGACGAGATGAGTGACAAATCCCCCAGGCTTTGCTCGGCCTGCGCCCCCATCAATTTCGACAAGCTCTTCTTTCCAGATCCTGCTCGATTGACTCCCAGCCACAGACCGCCTCCGGATCCTTGCCTGGGGACACTGCAGGAAATCCTGGATCGCTCGATAGAATGCGATGTTTGCAACCTTATCATCGAAGTACACCGCCAACGATACATACGAGCGCCTTATGGCTGCTCGACGAAGCATCCTGATTTCAGAAGTGAAGTCCCCGGCGAGGAGCCTGCAATCCACGAAGAAGTCAAGATACATGGGCTGCGACTTACAGTCAATGATGAGCCGATCAAATGTTATCTTGAATCGCGAAATTTCTCCTCAGACAGAATTCTGCCTAATTCAGAGGATCGCCTTGATCCAGAGACTGGAGGCGTGAATCGTGTTCTGCTCAGGCTGGAACCATGTCCCTGGCTGGCTATTCTCGCCAGCTCGATTACCCTGCAAGCTGTTTGGCTATCAAAAGAGAGCCAAACTGCAAGCATTGACAGTAAACTTGACGGCACAGGTCGAATGATTGGGTCTCTGCTAGATCTCGCAATCCCTCGGCGCTGGATCAAGCAATGCGAAAACCAGCACGGAGAAGGGTGTCAAAAGCCGAGGTGGCTAAGCGATAGCGACACAGAATGGCCTGATAGATGTCGAGTGATTGATGTCAAGGAACATAGAATCGTTGACCTTCTCCCAACCACGCGCTACGTTGCTCTCAGCTATGTCTGGGGATCTAGCGAAAAGGCGAAACAATCGCGTTTTGAGAGACGATTGACTCGAGAGAACCTGTCGCGGCTTCAGCAGCCGAATAGTCTTGGAGAAATCTACTTACCTCAAACCATCAAAGACGCAATGTATGTTACGGAACAGGTCGGGGAGAGGTTCCTCTGGGTTGATGCCTTATGTATCGTGCAAGATGACCTTGCCGATCTTGGCCATCAGACCGCACGGATGGATCTGATCTACTCTAAGGCACTTTTCACGATATTGGCTGCTTGCGGTGAAGATTCGACTTCTGGACTTGCAGGACTCCCTAGTAATCCACGAGATGTGTTTCAACGGCAAGTCAGAGTCTCATCAAGCGGGCTACACATCATGCCGCTCGTCACTCTATCTGAAGAGGATACCCTCCAGTTCTCAACATGGAACACTAGAGGCTGGACGTTTCAAGAGCGACTTCTGTCTAGACGCTCACTAATCTTCACCAACAAGCAAGTTTACTGGTGCTGCGATGGTACAACATGGGAGGAAGAGTCACTTCTCGACGTCCCTGGATCAACAGCTTTCGCGAGGTCTTATTCATTTGGATGTTATGATGAATGGGACGATAATGAAGCCAAATTCTCCCTGGAAAGTTTCGATACATATATCACACAATTCTCAGAACGAAAGTTTACTTACTCTTCTGATGTCCTCCCTGCCTTTCTTGGAATCATTCGTCGGTTTGAGCATTTGAACAATGAGAAGATTCACTGGGGTCTGAACGCAAGCACTTTTGATCAAGACCTTACATGGAAATATGGACAGAGTCGACGAGATGAGGCATATACTTGTGTTTCTGGTGGATCAACGCGCAGCGTGCCGTATCCTAGCTGGTCTTGGCTCGGTTGGACAGGATTCATCGGGGGTAGTTCGAGTCTTCGGATTGGTGAGGATTACAGTAGGAGGGAAGTCGGAGAGATGAAATCGCTTCTGGCGTTCTATTCGCTGATGAGTGATGGTAGTGTTTCTTTGATCAAGGGCACTTCGCTGAGGAGAATGAATGATTACGGAAAGGAAGACGATGTCGTGTCTACATCTACTGAGAAGTCTAGCCATGATTGGATCGGCGATGCTCAAGTCGCTGGCCTGATAAAGACGGATCATATCTCTCTGGCTTCGGAACTAGAGTCACTATCAGTCGATCAGCCTGAGCCTTACGACACAGGACTGATAGTTTTCTGGACAAGCCACGCCAACATTTCCATCCAAATCACCAACCGAGACGGTATACACATGGAGACATCCAACGGACTAGTAAGGCTCGACTTAAAGCTTTCATCGCCATTCATGAAGGAATCTTATTATCTTTTTGAAGAAGTCTTGGACCAAGATAGCGATCCGGCTGAGAGCAAGGGGATGAATTTCTTGAGAAGAAAACCCCTTTCAACAAGTCATACGATTAGTCTCATTGTCATTTCGAGGTACTATGGGTTTTATGAGGGTGATGATGAGGTGGTGAAGCTGAACGTGATGGCTGTTGAGGAGAAAGTACCTGGATCGGGAGTTTGGAGTCGGATCGGTCTTGGTATTATGAAGGAGGAGGATTGGGTGAAGTTGGATATTAATTGGAGAATGGTGATTCTTGAATAGGCAGTTTGTCAAATATACCAGTAGCTTGCATATTTATATCGTTCATGTCTGCCCGGCCCCACGGAAGCACGGGAGCGAAGTCCCGGCGAGCATCGCCACAAATGTCCGAAACGGGCAACATCAGTTCGACTCATCGTCCCAACGAGCCTTGTCGGGTCAGAATATATAAAGTCACTTCCTATGCCCCCAGCCTAGTCTTCCCTTGTCCTAAAAGCCACCGACCCTTTAAGCTTACACCATAGCCGAACCCTCAGCAGCAGATAATCGATCATGGTAGACACAAGTTTTGTTGGCAGCGAGCAGCAGCAGTCACTTAGAGTCGCACAGACTCCTTCAGTTTGCAGACTTTGTAACATCGAGCTACGAGGACTGGAAACATGGAAAGCCCATGTCAAAAGCCACGGACAGTGAGTATCTCTCCCTCAACCAAAGCACAAGCCAAAGCTGAATGCCGCCCAAAGTGTGCAGAAGCTACAAGAGAAAGTCCATGGCGTTACAGTGTTATCAACAACTTCTTCGTTTCGAAGCCAAACGAGAGATGAGTTTGAGAATGATGACCAGGAATCCGCAAGTGACGTTGAAGAAGATGATTTTGGAGAAGAGGACCAGGAACTCGTCGCGACAGAGTTCGTGCCTAGTCATTGTCTCTTCTGCACTAAAAACTCTATAACTTTAGACGAAAGTATGAAACATATGTCTACAGCGCACGGCTTCAATATTCCCTTCCAAGAGTTTCTAGCAGTCGATCTCGAAACGCTTGTCTCCTACTTTCACTTCGTCACCAACACATACCGAGAATGCATCTGCTGCGGCACCCGTCGGAGCACAGTTGAAGGCATACAGCATCACATGCTAGCCAAAGGCCATTGTCGCTTCGACATTTCACCAGAGACAGAAGAATTCTACGAGTTACCGCGATACGAAGATGCTCTGGGGGATAGAAAGCAGAATGCAGGTGATCCTGTGAGATTACCTTCTGGGAGAATTATCTCAAATCGCAAACACGAAGAACCTCGTGTTCCTCGTCGGGAGGCGGCAGATCAGAAACGTCTTGACCCCTCAGCGCCTGTAGAGCCGGGTATGGAGATTGCGCATCGACGCACGATCAATGGAAGTCGAGAAGTTGTGCAGACTAATGAAGCCATCCTCGCCGCGCAGCTGTCAAGGCTCAAGGTTACCAGTGATAGAGCAGCACAGCGGGAAGAGAAGCGGTGGAGGGGAAGACTTGAGCGAGCGAACAATTTCTTTGCGCTGAAGAGGTTTAGGCTGGATGCTGCGGATAGTCGAATGGGCCGTCAGTTTTGAGGCGAGTGTCATGAAATGATTGTATTGGAGCGTAAAATGGTTCGCCTCACTGCACTCCCACTCCACCCTCTGCATTACCACGGCGTAGACATGCAGGCGCCGCCTTTGCACATTAAACCCCTCATAATCTTCACCAATAACATAATGCTTAAGCAACTCGGTCTCAGTCTTCCATCCACGTAATCTTACAGCGCCTGGTGGTAAGGCATTTCGTGAGGCCGATTTACCTCGAATGCAACCAAAGGTAGGATCAGACGGCCAGACATTCCCAAGCGCCTCTGTTTTCTTCGACCTTCAGTTGTTTGATCTTTTTCCATCTGAGCTGCTGAACCTGTGAAAATTATCACCATGTCGCGATCACAGGTAGCGAATCCAGCTGCTCGTCCTGGCAAGGACCTCAGCAAGAAACCCAGACCGACTGCCTACTCACCCGACATGGACAAACCCAGAGTATACAGTCTGGCAAGAATGAGAGAAATTGACGATTGGAAGGATGAACTATTTTTCACATATCGGAGCTTTTCCTACAATGGAGTTGGTATGCTTAGCTTCCATGCTTGCTTTCGGGATCGTGTTTGCTAACTGGAGCAGAAGTTGAGATGAAAACTTTCTTCGTGAAGGAATATGACGAAATGGAGGCTTTTCTTGACTCCATTGATGATGGAAACATTCACATTCTGTTTGCGCTTATCCCTGATCAATTGCTGGGAATCAAACCCAAAGATCGTCCTTCTAACCATCTCGTAGCAAAGCAACCGCGCATACTGTCCATCTGTTCTACACCAGCGACTTTCGTGAGATATGCCAAAGTCTTGGCTTCGCTCCTTGGATCTCAACAGAGTCAGACTATAACGTCCTCAGAGGCCTAGGACGGCGGGTCTATGATTCGCATTACGGTAGAACACCATCTGGTCATGGGCGCACGATGAGAGAGGCTGACTTGATGAGATATCTGGTTCAATGTCCCAATAGTAAATCTACGCATGGGCGATGACTATGACCCCGTTATCGAGTACAACCAACAGCTCCCCACCCTCAGATTTGAGACAGAACTGGGATCTAGCCATATGTTTGCAGATTCAGCCTTTTTCTATCTCAGCCTTAACACAGCGAGTAAACAGGCGCGTATTGTATACTCAAGCACCATACCAGCTGATGAGAGAATGATTGCAATATCCGAGAGTTCAAGGAACTTGGGCCTTCGAGATGATCCTTTCTCTTTTCTCACTTGTGCGCTGAGTTCTATCCTGCAAGATCAGGGGGCGAACGCACATCCTTTCTCCGCAGCTATCAGTGAAATGGTATGTCATTCCCTCACTGCCATACAGATATCTGAGATGCTTATCTAGGAGCACTACAGCAACTCTCTCAAATACGAGATTGTGGAAGGTGAAGAGACCAAAGTCAAAGAGACGGCGATTCAACTCAAGATCTGCCTCCCATATATGGAGAAAATCTTGGAGTTCGTCGAATGCATGATTCACATTATTGAGGATACCATCAGTGAGCACAGAGAATGCAGAGATTTACTGCCGATACCTCAACATCACTACTTCCATGTAAAGAAGAATCTCCAGACTCTACGGTCCCAAGCGATTTCTTTCAAGAGTTATCAAGAGACGCGTATAAGAAGAGTGAACGTCTGCTTATCAACGGTACGACTCGTTATATTGTCCCTTGCTTCGTCGCTAACCAGGCCTTGTTGACAAAGGTTTCATCGATGCTGAGCCTCAGAACAAAGTGCGCCATCAAGGCTAGCACCGAGGCAACGACGAGGTTGACTAAAGCGAACCGGGAAGATAGCATTAGAAGGAATGAGATGAAAGTTGCCATGAAGCTTGATAGTGAGGACATGAAAACGATTGCCAAGCTCACCATGTTTTATCTCCCCTTGACATTTGTGGCGGTAAGACCGGTTCTAGGTAGAGACTTGAGTCAAGAGGAACTAACAACAAAACAGACTATTTTCAGTATGGGAATCTTCAACTTTGACTTTGACAACGGCAAGAATGGACGTCTTGTCGTGTCTAGCCAATGGTGGATGTACATCATTTTTGCCATCCCTCTCACTCTGGGGACGTTTTATTGGTTCAGAGCGGTTACAAGGTCGCACAAACAGGCGAGCCAGAAAGCAGAACGAGAAGCCAAACAGCCTGAATGAGGCTTGTATCCTCTTCCTTCGTGTGCAGCGTGTAGTCTGGAGCAGTTTGAGGAATAATAGATGGGTTGTTTTTACGTACATCAAACCTTTTGTGCACCAGTCAATGCAAACCATTCATTCGAGCCGGTGGGTAACTGAGTGGCTCCTCTTCATTTTAACGTCTAGCGTTGCCGCAGGGAGCAAGAAAAGCATGTGGCGCAGAGAGGGGAGACATAATTACCTCGCCAAAGGGTCACTACAGTCGTATTTACTGTACACATTTACTTTTGTCGACTAGGATGACAGGCCCAAGCTTTCTTACCTCCCCCTGGTGCTATCGATCGTGAACTGAGGTTCCACCCATCAGGTCCCCGCCAGTGAAGAAAAAAAAAGTTTCAAGAAAATTTTGTCGCGACTGAACGAGCAATTGAGTGAAGTACTGTAGAATTAATAAATTGAAGATATTCCTAAATGATGGCATCCATTGAAGTGTGTGACGGTGACGACATTGATTGCCTTAGGCACCTCATTCCTCAAAACGGCACAGCTTGTGTAGCTATTGCCCAATGTAGAGAGCTCTGAGCTGCCTATGACGACACTAAAGTAACCACCACCAAATATTCCTGTGACCCCTCTATTTACCTTCTCCCAACAACAACCACTTCACTCAATCCATCCATCAAACCCCAATCAATCCATCAAGGACTCAATCAATCAATCAATCAGCCCAACTCACCGCAATCATGTCCCGCATCCCAACCTCCACCTCGGTCCTCGAGTCCGCCGTCATCGAAGCCCCCTTCAGCGACGTCTGGCACCTGATCAAGCTCCAAGACTTCTCCAAGTTCTACTCGGCCCTCTCCTCCAGCGAGTGGGTGAAGGGCGCGTCCCCCGACACCGACATCGTCAAGTGGACCTTCAAGGACGGCACCGTCCTCGAGGTCAAGCAGGAGGAGCACTCGTCCATCGACCACTACATCACCTACAGCGTCATCTCGTCTCAGCCCGCCCTCAGCTACACCTCTGTCGTCAGCACCGTCCGCGCCTACCCCGTCACCTCGGGCAAGCACGAGGGTGCTACTTTCGTCACTTGGAGCGGAAACTTCTCGAGCGACGCTGATGCTGGTGTCATTGAGGATGCCAAGTTCAAGCGCCGTGAGGCCCTGGCTGACCTCGCTAAGGCTGTTGCCAAGAAGTAAATGATGGGATTGGGAAGCAAGGATTAAAAAGAAACCAAGGGTATCATAACACTGTCTATGGATGGGCGGAGCAGGGTTATCACATGTCGATGTAACTATTAGCCCGTCGTCGCAATCACATCAATTGTCAAGCTGTGCATCATGATTCATATGGAATTACAAACCGAGATCTCAACTTGACCCTGAACTTAAGCCTAAGCAAGTGTATGATGATAATATCCCAGGTCTTTGTCAAGATCTTGATGGTCAATGTCAGTCTTGTAGATGCTTCGACTCTTCAACGGGTCTTGAATTGTATTGGACCATGAATCGATCAAACTGCGTCGTATCAATAACAAGGTACGTAGAGTGGTGTATCACCAACGTTGTAGTCTATACAAGACTGCGACAACCAACCATGGAAATATGCATCACAAAGCCATAATTCATCACAAAGCATGTGTTCCGATTGACATTTCACAACATCTCACCAGGACTGGACCCTGAACATCGCACAGAAAAGATTTGCACTGGATTTCAGGGTCTGGGGAACAGACCCATTCTTGGCGGAGAGCTTCAGGGTAGGACTGCTCGGGTACCTGAGATTTCCAACACCATGAATCAGATCATCTTCAATTCTAGAACAACTCGAAACAGCGAGTCCGCTTTAGCGCACGGAATCAACGGGATTCACCTGCATGTACCAACTCCGAGTATCTAAATAAATGGCTCATTTTTATTTCAGCGACGTTGCGCAACGGTGACACTCCCCAGAGACCTTTTGCACATGGGATCTCAAACACGAGATAAGAATCTCACGCTTCGCAGTGCAACCGGCTTCTTCGGATGCAATGTCGCCCGTACAAGCGACGCAGGGTCCTTTCGACAAGTGAGTCTCTTCCATGGCGTGATTGGACCAAAGAAAATAGAGAGGAATGAATGAAATGCCCCTTGAATGAAAATTTGAAGCTTGAACGTTAATTGAACTCTAAATTCCAACGTCCGAGACCCCGATTCTCGACACTTTGTATTCACCGATGCCGATCAAAAGTTTCTGTGAAACCTACGCGTATTTGGCGTATTCATTCATCTTGCTCGTATCTTATCTACGCGTATTAATTCGTCCGCGCGTTCGTTCAGCCCGTCTCTCGTCAGCACAGAATTAAATGGTGCCACAAGTCGGTCAGATTTTAATCACTCCAACGGCGTTTCATTCAACCTCCGTCTTCCGTTCGTGGGATTCGGCACGGTAATCTCGTCGGGTCCGATCCTTCAGCAGGTCCCACATTCAATTCCGTCAAGCGCATAAAAGGGGATGGTCAAAACTCCACCACAATTTTACATTCTCCGCAAGGCGAGCATGGGTGCAAGCCTTGTTTGGAGGTGAGCACGTGAGCATATCATATCGTCTTGTGGGATATCGTGAAGTGGGGGCGTGCGTGTACGTTATTGATTGACATTATTCTTGATTAACATTAATTAATTTGTCCAATGCGATGGGTTGCTATGCGATATCGTTATGTGATGATTGAGTAAAGCATGCTGAGTGTCATCATTTATTTTCCTCCCCGGTTGCCGGTCGTAGGGAAGGGCTTCTCCAGCTTGACACACCAGAGGAACAGATCCTCCAAGGGCAGAAGACCAAGCAACATGCGGTTCGACAGCCAAGCAACCAGAACAACTCCCGTAGCAGCAAGAGCATCAAGCCAGTAGTGATTCGCCGTAGCAACAATGATAGTCAACACAAACGCCGGGTACACGACGCTCAGCACCACGAAGAACACCTGCCACGCCTTGCTCATGCGCTTCTCACGGGGGGCGAGGCGGCGGCGGAAGAGGCCAGAGTGGTACAGGAGGACAGTGCCGATGCAGAAGGAGTATCCAAAATGAAGAGAGGGGAACGCAGCGAGCTGGTTGAAGAATTTGTTGGTGGCGTAAATTGACTCGGCGTCTTCGCGGCGGACGGTGTCAAAGAAACCGTATTCTTCGGGGAGGAGACGGGGCGGCATGCATGGGTATGTTGTGAAGACGACGAAGCTGAAGAGGTTTGTGAGCGTCATCATGCGACGAGCCTCTGCGAACTGTGCGTGCGTCGGTGCGGCGTAGTAATACCATGCAAGAAAGCTGAAGCTTGTTAGCCATGTTTTCTTCGTGAGGGGTAGTAGCAGCGACAACGAACCTGACAGTGACGGGAATGTGAATCAGGGAATAAGCGCGGTTCAGGATGGTCAGCATCGTCTGGTGATCATTCCTGAAGAAGCTCTGGACATCAATCTCGCGCAGAGGAAACAACCAGCTAAACGGGCCCTCATGCTCAAACCACAAGACCGCCTTTCCATGGTTCTCCGCAGTCTGCCAGACGCCATCCGTAGCGGCGATAAGCTCACTCGCCGACTTGACGCCGACGTAGAAGAGCAGATTGACAGCCCAGTAGAACATCTCGACGAGGAACGGGAACTTTTGTATGAAGCGCGAGTGATAGTACTTGGCGTACCGGCTCGAGTTGGGCGTGTGGACAACAGTACCGCAGCACGTTCGTTTCTTGGGCGGGTGCGTATCCGTAGGCGACGCTGCGTCGGCGAGGTTGAGACGCTCCGTCTCGTCGTGGACGTCCTCCTCGTCCCATGGCTCCAGCTTCGATTGGCCGAGGAGACCTTGGTCGGCGCTCTTTGACGAAGGGATGATGGAGAAGTTTCGGAGGCGGTTGAAGTAACATGAAGCGATCATGACACCGACGATAAACTGCACGTGCCGCCAAAAAAGAGACCACAAGGTTAGACTTCTGCCCGGCGGGAGAGTTTACACAGAGAAAAAAGAGGGATACGTACGATTGGCTCCACGACGGCGTGGTAGGCAAACTGCGGCTCACCCAAATCTTGTTCATTCTGTGGAGTTTGTTCTTGAGCCATGATGTCCTCTACTGCGGCATGTGCCGACCTGAACCAGCAAAAGTAAAAGAAAGACGAAGGGGGTAAAAAAAATAGAGTAAAAGAAGCTTAAAGGTTGTCACGACGAATAGGTTGGGTCGGGTGACTCGATACGTTAGAAGGGGAAAAAAAGTTTACGTTAAAAAGATAAATAAAGAACGAGCTTCGGAAGACGCGGAGAATAATGAACAGGGGAGGACGGGTCAAAACAAGGGAAGCAAGGATTGATTTGGGATCAGGATTTCTTTCTGATCAAACAGCTACCGAACGCACGCACGCACGCACGCACGCACGCACGCACTGGGCTACGGAGTTAAAAGAGCGTTAGGGCGGTTAGTTAGGGGGGGTTGGATAAGGTTGGCGGGTTGGAGCGCTGTGTTATTACGTGTCTTGGCTGTGATTCTGGGAGGCAGCCCCTGAAGCGCCAGTACCAATTGGCAATTGGTCACTTGGGCCATTCAGCTTTGGTGACGTAGATGATCCATTTCCGCAGAGGCTAAAATTTAGATTGCCAAGGGGGGGCAGATGACAGAAAGTTAGAGCATGAAGCCACTTTAAACTTAGTAGAGTATGCACTCACTGAAATTGTCAGAGGGGGAGCGGAGTGGGGTGATTGTCAGCCAATCCCGTCGTCCGCGGACCCCCTAGAAACAAAAGCGAGAACGAAAAATCCGAGGGGGATTAGGGGGCCTGCTCCACTGATAATGAAAGGACCCCCCCTTTGGTGCCACTACAACTGTACTGCCACTCACTGTCCCTGCGGCGCAATCCACCATCTTTTCGCGAGCGTCAGATTTAATCTCAGCCCCAAAAAACAATTCAATTCAATCCTTTCCACTCCTTCATAAGCGCACCCAACGCCAAGCCGCTTCGCCGGTCCTTTCACTCCCTTATCTTCAATACTACTTCTTTTTTAATACTCTCCCCCAAACATGTCATCCTCACCGATCCTCGGTCCCGAACGAAAAAACTCCTACGATGAAGAACGTCTTGAATGGGCGAAACCCTCTGTGCCGAAGAAGTACCTCCGCCTGCCAAGACTGCGCCGCTCGACCGTGATTCTCCTCCTCATCGACTTCTTGATCATCGCTGTGCTCGTGCATGCTTTTTACCCGCTCATCACGCTGCTGCGGAGGAATGAGGAGCTGTTCGGTGCGAGATTAACGCTGCCCCTGAATGATACGTCGTTTGGCGAGGATGTGTCCGCGCAGAGGACGATACCGAGGATTTTTCACCAGACGAGCGCCAACGAGACCATCCCTGAGGCTTGGAAGGGTCTGGTAAAGAGTTGTAAGGAGACTTACTCGGAGTTTGAGTACAAGGTTTGTTTATGGTCCTGGTGGTTCGATCGGAGGGACGGGAGCTAATTGTCGCAGCACTGGACGGACGCAAAGGCTCGTGATTTTATCTCGGAAGAGTACCCTTGGTTCCTCGACACTTGGGATACATTCCCCTTCAACATTCAGCGCGCCGATGCTATTCGATACTTTGTCCTTCACCACTACGGCGGTATCTATCTCGACATGGACACGCTCTGCAACGCGACCATCCCGCTGCACCAGATCGAGGCCGACGGCAGCAAGCACCACGCCGTCTTTAAGAGCACAACACCCACCGGCGTCTCCAACGACATGATGATAACATCGGCGCACCACCCGGCCTTCACAAAAGCCCTCTCGCGAATCCAACTCTACAACGACATAACCCGTCCCTGGGCGCACATCCTCCCGCACGTCGCAGTGATGGTATCAGCGGGCCCGCTGTTCCTGACCATGGCGCTGAAGAATTATCTGCTCGAGCAGCCGTCGCTGCCCGAGACGACGGTGCAGGTGATCAATGCGACGGAGCTCGAACCTTATTTGACTGATTACGAGGGCGCGTCGTGGCATCACGGTGATACGAAGGCGATAATGTGGTTGGGTGAGCACGAGTGGGTTTGGTACGCGCTCGGTCTTGTTGGGGTTGTTGGAGGGTTGTATCTGATCAATATGCTCATGATGAAGTGCTGGGTGCGGTTCTTTGACAAGGCTTCCGGTGATGAGGCCAAGGATGCTATTAAACTCACGTAGACGGGGTTATGCTTGATTATATACGACTTTTAATACTTTTAATGGCAGCGATGTTTCTTCACAAGCCGTGATCTTTCCAATATCGCGCAGTCCCTTGGACAATGCTCAATCTCGACAGTGAAGCCCATTCTGACCGCCCCATAGAGACACGCCAGCCTCGTGGCTTATCTCAACACGTCAGTGCGTTGACAAGTCCCTCAGATTTAAATCTGACGGTCTCTAAAGTCAATGCAACAACACTGCATGAGTTCATCAGCCGACATACGCGCGTCCAAGTTAATCTTGGTCCAGACCGTTCCGTGCCGCGGAGGAACTGGTGAGATGACGTCGCATCGTCCTCGGAGGAGAGTGACCCCGCAGTGTAGCTTGGGCTAAGCTGTATTAGAGGCTGTGACAGGTTTCTTGCATGTAATTGGTATTTTGAAGGAACTTTGTATGCAGTGCTCTCGATTGGTGCGGATTTGAGGAGTGATGGTTGTCTGGACCGGCTAAATTGATGTTGACTCGGCCTCGATTCCTTGCGTCGTGACGAACGCCAAGATGACCAACTCTTGGTGCTGAGATGCAGATGGACCAACACTCAGAGTACAATGCCAAGTCCAACAAAATGACTTTTATTACCCGCCATGCTTTCATACCACCAATTCCAGCAGCCAATCGCTGCAATGCCTTTCAACATTTTACAATACATATCCTACACTTCCTCATCTACTGCGACCCCGTCTCCGACGCCTCACCCTCCAACTCCTTCTTCTCCTTCTCTTTCTTCTCAATAGTCGTTTGTTTCTCCCACATAGCATGGTATCGTCCTCCCTGAGCCAAAAGCTCATTATGTGTTCCGCGCTCGACGATCTTGCCCTTGTGAAGAACGATGATCTGGTCTGATGTTGTGATGGTGGAGAGACGGTGACTGAAGATTATTAGGCAATGTTTGGACAAGGGTTGGGGAGACTTACGCGATTGTGATGGTTGTGCGACCTTCGGTGACGCGCTCCAGAGCATCTTGGATCTGACGCTCTGTGTGTGAGTCGAGAGAGGCGGTTGCTTCGTCGAGGAGAAGGATGCGAGCGTCTTTGAGAATGGCGCGTGCAATGGCGATCTACAAATGTCAGTGACCAGTCCACAATGTTCATCAGTAACGTTAACTCACTCTTTGGCGTTCACCACCCGATAACTTCAATCCTCGTTCTCCAACCTTGGTCTCATACCCATCCGGAAAGTTGAGAATACGCTCATGAATATTCGCCGCCTCGCACGCCTTGTAGACATCTTCCTCCGTCGCATCTGGTCTCGCATACAGCAGATTGTACATGATGGTCGCGTTGAACAGAACCGTGTCCTGAGGAACGACACCGATGTTGCTGCGAAGACTCTCGAGCTTGACATCTCGAAGGTCGTGGCCGTCAATGGTGATGGAACCATCTGTGACGTCGTAGAAGCGGAAGAGGAGCTTGAGAGAGGTGGACTTTCCACTACCTGATTCTCCGACAATAGCGGTCTTTGTGCCTGGGGCGACAGTGAAGTTGATGCCATTGAGAACAGGGTCGCCTTTCTTGACGTGATACGCGAACTTGACGTCATTGAAGGAGACTTCGCCTTTGGGTGAGGGCAACGGGATAGCATCAGGCTTCTCAACCACGCCAGGTGTTTCTTTGAACTGTTTCCGTTAGTATACTCTATTGTCATGAAGGGGAGGTACTCACGATATCAAGCAGTCGCTCAGCTTCAATGAGGTTATTCTGAAGCATGGTATAATACGTCCCAAAAAAGTTCAAAGGACCTTGAAGCTGAACAAAGTAATTGATCAGACTCACAAACTCACCAACAGTCTGCTCCCCAATAGAAATCTTGTACGCCGAAACCGAAACAAGCAACGCAGTTCCAAGGGTGAAAATCGAGCTCTGGGTAAGATTCAACCCGTTCAACGACCACTGCACCAATCTCTCCGCGCGCTGGAAAACAGTAACATGCTCTCTGAACCGCGCCGTCTCACGCGCAACGGCACAATTATGCTGGACCGTCTCATACGCCACAATAGCATCCGTCTTGACAGCTTCCATCTCGCGAGTCTTTACGGTCATGTCCCTTCGTTGTTTCCCTCGGTACTTGGCGACGTAGATTGTGAGGAAGATGTACGACCACATGATGAAGAACACAATAATTGTGTAGAAGGCATCGTATTTCACAAAGAAAATCACACCAGCGACGAAAATGTCAAATACCATGGGAAAAACCTGGAAGCAGAAACTTTCAAGGAAGGTGTTGATTGAGGCGCCGCGGCTCAGGGCGCTCGTGACTTCGCCGACTTTCTTGTTGAGATGGAACTCGAGAGATAAGCCGAGGACGTGTTCGAACGCAGCAGACGAGAGACGGCGGAAAAGGGATTGAGATACCGGCAGCCAGAGGAGGGATCGCGCGGCGCCGAGGACGCCTTGGTTGCCTTGGAGAGCGCGGTATACGACGTAGAGGATGATTTCTTTGTAGGGGAGTTTGCCTTCGCCGAGGCTGTCGACGAGGGTGCCGAGCTGGAGAGGTCCTAGGACGTTGACGGTGCGTTGGCAGATGAGGAGGATGATGCAGATTAGTACGATGGCTTGGTAGACGGGAGAGCCCTTTGGCCTGAGATTGTCAGTGGATGAGGAGAGTTTGAGAGAAGGGACTTACCAAAGGTAAGGAAACAGGACTCGAAATCCAGCAAAGTAGTCTAGCCACCCTGTCCCAGAAACCTGCGTCCTTCTCGGCTCAGCAGCCGTAGGCTGTATGCTTCCATATCCCTCCGCTGCCCCATTCCCATTCTCAAGCAGTCCCCGTCTCTCCTCCGGCAAAGACTTCGGTTCTAGGGCCTTAGTCTTGTACTCTCTCAAACCCAAGGCTCCGATCATAAAAGCTAGCACAAGAACCCTCGCAGCGCCGAGAATGTTGAGAGTGTCGACGAAAGCAGGTGATACTCTGAGTTTCGGCTCAATAGCTGAAAGAGCAGCTGCGATGACAATCTCTGCTAGCGCACCGACGCACCATGCTGAAAGGTGAGCAGAGTTTGGATTCCACGGTCCCTCAGGATCTGGAAGAAGACCAGCGACGTAGTACAGTAGTACTCCCACAAAAGATGCCTAGCATTGGTTAGTTATCCATCATATGATAGAGGGAAGGGAACGTACGAGATATGCACTAAACGCAAATTCAACACTGCCCTTCACACCATCCTGATCCGCAAAAACCTCCCTCGTAGCATACACCACACTCGCAATCAGCAATCCCGAAAGGACAACCTGCAGAACCCAAATACACCGCGCGTAAAACTTTTGAATCTTGTCAATGTGCTGTTTTACATCGTTGTCTAACGCGACTTTACGCGTCGTTGCGCCATGGCGGCTTCTGTAGAACTGAGCGGATTGGACGCCGAGGAGGGTGATGAAGAGGACGATGGGATAGGCGTAGAAGCCAATCTTCAATCCGAGCTCTGCCTTTGCCATGGCTGGGGGTGATTTGGGGATGGGTGTGAGACTGGGGGAGTGAGTTGAGGATGATGTCAAGGGATCGGGGTTTTGATGTTCCGAGGGAGAAAGGCCATTAGTCAGCGGATTTATCGGCGATGGCAAGATTGTTGCTTTGTTTCACTACATCATTCTTGGTGTGAGATTTGTCGTTTGGGTGAAGATTTATTTCGTTTTGGTGTCTGCTCTTGCTTGTGCTCGGTGTTATCGTAATTACATTGTAGCTGTGCCATAATTGCCGACAGTCGTCCTTGAGTCTCCCTTACGACATCCGTTGAAACTCTGTGCCTCCCGCCATGCATACCGTTTCTGGACTTATGGATCAGCCAGTTATAATTTGAGATTCTGTTAAAGGGCTGCCTTACTTGCAGCTGCGAATGGCCGCCTCAAGTATTGCTTTGTTTGGCTGTTGCAAGTAAGGCAACTGATTGAGGCGGGGTGATGGGAACCAGGCTATGCTGTTGGTTCCAGATTGTGACAATTGTGCAGCTTGACGTGTCAATTGGTGACTGACCCGTAGGCTGACTGTCTGCCGAAAGCAGAAATCCGAGCACACCCATTTGTCACAGTGCGTCGATAATCTTGTCTGAAAGTAGGCTGTGGTGTAGTCTAATGACAAGTCGAATTGTACTGCGAGGCAGAAATGTCGTATGGTACGATCGGGGTATAGATGCGAAGGGCCATTCTTGGGCTTTTCCTTTCCTTTCCTCTTGTACTATCGCTGTCAAATTCTCATCGAGATAGTTCAAAATGGAACCCGTCGGTGCTTTGGCCAGTGTCGTCACGATCGTGGGTTAAATCAGACCAACCGCCCAATTCATCAAAGCGCTCCGAGGAATCGCTTCGGAAAATGGGATCGTCGCTAATGAAATCCATAGAATGGCGAGTCGTATCCAGACATCTGCCACCAGCATCGACATTGCATTGGAAGATCTCAAGAGCCATTCCTCAACCCTAAGACAAATGAGCGTCACGCCATCAAAGATCCTGCAGTACATCATCAAGAACAACTCGATGCAGGTCATCGTCTCTGGTACCGAGTCTATCTGCAATCAGATGAGAGATAAAGCACAAGAGTTGAAACAATTGAAGAAACAACCGAACTTGTACAAGAAACTCAAGTGGTGTATATGGGATAAAATGGAAGTCGAGTCCTTGTTCCCGGAGATGCAGCTCGTAGCAGCTTGCTTATCTCTTGTCTGTCCCATTATCAGGCTAGAGGTCAATTAGTTCATGCTGAAGAAGTCCTCGGGTGAAGTTGCGCAATGTTTAAAACAAGAGATGTAAGTACGGACTTCTGGTGAGCAAGGAGGCAGCTGACACGGACTAGGGCATCTTTACGTGATCAGTTGAAGATGGTTGAGAAACAATATCATACCATCCTACGAGAGCAACACTTGAGTGGTGGTTCGGAGTTTGAAGCCGAGTTTCATGCCATGGCTCAGCCTCTTCTTCGGTTGGCGAAAAGTGTGCGACGAACGGGAACGGTGCCCGAGACGAGGACAGAATCACCAAGTCGCAGATCATCTGCCTCAGAGGAAATTACTTTGAGACTATATAGAGAAATACCACCTGTTCTTGACGGCGAAGGCACAAGAGATATACCAAGAAGGACAAGAAGAAAGACGTCGCTACAGTCCGCCGTGGACCGGAATTTCAACTCAGCTCCTCCATCTCAGACTCCACGGCCATCCTCAGGCGTAATGCCCTCTGAGTCTCATAGCCTTTCAGTGCCGCGTGAAGCGCCACCAGAGTTATCAAGGCATAGTTCTAGCAGCGGAGAGTCTTCCAGGCAACACTCAGCTCCCCCATCACCATTGCGACAGACTCCAGACACACCTCTGACTCCGCAAAGCCTTGATAGTCAGGAGCCGCCAAAATCACTGAGAATAGACACATCGACACACGAAAGTGAGCCGCGTGGGGGAACCGTCCAGGCCATTCAAGGATACATAATCAACCCACGAGACCACCGGAAGTCTATTACAGTGACAGACGCAAGCGTTGATCGTCTTGGCTCGGTTAATTGCATTTCGGTCAAAACAGCGAAGCACTTGGGCCTAGATATCCAGGAGCTGGACCCCGCTGAAGTAAGTCACATGCGTGGCGGTAGTCACGAAGTAATGATGCCTGGGCCGGTGATCGGTAAAGTTAAAGGTGTAGGATGGAGAAATACAGGCTTGAAAAAGGCCATACCCGTTGAGTTTCTTGTCAAAGATTGTTATCATGGCAGTAAGCAAGTGGATGTCGTGTTTAGGATGAGATTTGCCGAGGACTTGGGCCTGGCTGGGAGAGGTAGTTGATGGACAGAGGAGAAGAGTACCAGCTGGACCCTGTTTGCACATCTTCCATGTATGGCCCAGTGACAAAACTAAAGAGGAATGCCAATATCTCGAAGAAATCCATGGGCGAGGTTGTTTGGACAAGCAGGCACAACACAATGAAGAAAAGGGCATCGATTTGTGAGAACAGTGTCCGCCACTTGCTGCCACTTGCTATGACAAACAGGAGATGCCATCACTCACTCGTTTGGCCAGGCTGTGGAGTTCGTTATTGTGTAACCCTACCAGCTGCTGCCAGCCGTAGTCACTCCAGGGAGCAAGACTTCTGACATTAGCAAGGTGTTGAACTCCCTAAAGTAATCTAAAGCTCACTAAATCTACACTAAGTTATGCTAAATTTACCTAATTCTTATGGTGACTTAGGGGAGTGATCCTAAGCCCTAGCCTTTGGTTATCTCCCCGCCTCAATCACAACTCTCATCTCTCATCTCACAACATCTTCATTCTTCTTCGCAACGCAGCTTAGCCATCATGGGCGCCGCTCAGACCGCGCAGAGCGAAGCGCTCGCCAAGTAAGTATTACTTTCTTCAATTATGTTAAAGGGACTGACCGCTCTTCAGCCTTCTCAAAACGGGAGATTATTCTGATCTCACAATCACGTGTGGCAAATATCAATACCGCGTCCACAAGGCGATCATCTGCCCGCGATCTAACTTCTTCAAGGCCGCTTGCGATGGCAAGTTCAAGGTTTGTGCCTTCACGATGGGCTCGTGCCGAGACCAAGGCTGACTTTCGCAGGAAGCACAAACAGGCAAAGTCGACCTCCCCGACGACGACCCGGCTGCCGTGCGCATGATGATTGAGTATTTATATCATGACACGTATGTTCCGGCTGAAGCGATCATTCACCGCGACCATGTTAGCGGTCTCGATGCCCACCTCTCCGAAACCGAATACAACGAGCAAGAAAAGAGGAAGATGGAGCTCTATGGGGCAACTTTCATCGGCAACAAGAGGGTCAAGAGGCTCACAGCCCTGCCGGAGGCTCCAATTGCTCCCATCTCTCAACCTGTGCCCGTTGGCTTCGGTACCGCCTCTACTCCTCCTCCTCCGCCACCTGCCGCTGCTCCTCCGCGACCCATCCTTACGCAAAACCTGCATCTCCACGCCAAAGTCTATGCCCTGGGCGAAAAGTACGGCATACAACCCCTCAAGGTACTTGCTCTTCGCAAGTTTGCGGCAGAGGCCCCATTTCGTCTTCACACCGACGACTTCTTGAAAGCGATCAGAGAAGCATATACCTCAACTATTGAAACGGACCGTCCTCTTCGTGATGCGGTGGTCACGATCTTAAGAAGCAATAAGCATCTGCTGAACAAGGACTCTGTGAAGGAAGTTCTCAAGGATCCTGGTCTGGGTTTGAGCTTTGATATGGTCATGGGATTTGCGTCGGATTGAAGGACTGGCCTAAAGGTATCCTAAGATGGACTAAATTTACCTAAGTGATGTCATAACTTAGGTAGAATAGAGATTAGACTCGAGCCAAGAGATATTACAATCTTCCCTTCTTCAGAAACGCCTGACATACTGGCAAACCCCAGTGCAATTCTTTAATTTATATTGTCATGAAACAAGTCGAGATTGTGCAATCAACACAATTCATCATTCACAGTTCAAGCTCGCTCAGACTTTTGTTGAAACCAAGATGTTGCCTATGATGTCGTGCGCAAACACGGCAACCAAGCCAGACAACAACAAAGTGCCAAAATTTGGCCAGGCAGTAACAACAACTGTTTGTAGTCCCCGCCCCTGCCTGAATATGAACAAACATGTCTGCTATAAAAGGAACGCCTCATCTCTCTCACTCCCAATCTTTCATCGTCGTCAGTAGATACTTCTGCGAGTCTCCCAATCTTTCATCAAGACCTCTGCGACAGCACCTCGCGTCAAGATCTGGAGAACTCGCTCGTTAAGCAAGACCCTTGACCCATCATGCCCCATTGGAGTGTTGAGGTCTTTGACCACGTCGGCGATCAGAGAAGCGCCCTTGGAAAGTGAGTCTCTCCTATGGCACCTGGTCAAAAGCTCCGATGCTGACGGATTGTCTAGCCTCCTTAAAACCGGTGACTATTCCGACCTCGTTATCATCTGTGGTCAGGAGCGCCACAAAGTCCACAAGGCAATCGTCTGTCCTCGATCTAGCTCCTTCAAAGTAGCCTGCGGCAGCGGATGCAAAGTAAACTTTCCCTAATCTAGCAGTGAACACTTACTTACTTCGTACAGGAAGCCCAGATAGGTGCGATCGAACTGCCCAATGACGACCCATTTGCCGTGAGCATGATGATCGAGTATCTCTATCACCAAACGTACACTCTCCCCTACGACGTGAAGCTGGTTCCGATGTATCAGCGATCCTCTGCGGTTCCTTTCCCACCCGGAACAGTGCCGTTGAAAATAACTCGTCATTCTGTCAGCGGCGACTCCTCTGCCAACCAGTCTCTTCTGCATCCACTACGGACTGCCGCTACCTCTGTCCGTCCTCCGCAAGAGCGAGCGTCGCATGACTCTTACGTCCCCTACGTCAATCTCTATGTTCACTACAAAGTGTACACACTAGGTGAGAAATACGGTATCGCCGGCCTCAAGGCTCTAGCTGTTCGTAATTTTGAAACTGAGGGAGAAAAGGAGCTCGGAAGCAGCAGTGTCAATTACTTTGGGTATCTGATACATATGATGAAGGAGGCATACAACTGCACTGCCGAAGGCGATCGCCCTCTTCGCGGCGCTGTTGTCAGAATGCTGAAATCGAAGCCTAACCTTTTTGAGCGGTCGGATATGAAGGAGTCTTTGAAGGAAGAGGGCTTGGCCTATGATTTGGCAATGAGCTATGTGCAGGAGGATCAGGAAAAAAAATAGAGTCTCGTTGTGGCTGAAAGTTGGACCAGCAGACAGAACTTAGTTCTCATGTTATAAAAAGTCCTAGTGTAGTCAAGGCCCCTAAACTCTCAGACTTACAGTCTGTGGTGAATCTTTCCACCTTGCCTGACTTCTCATTCCCTGTGACATGTACAACAAAACATCCAACGCAAAATCAGTAGCACGCATGACCTCCCTGACAACTACATGATCCAACAATAAGATATCCTGCTCAATCATCTTGAGCACCACATCCCTCAACCCCCTATCTTCGCTGACCGTCGAAGTGTACACCTCCTCCACCGCCTCCGCGAATTCGTCGACAGCAACATTGCCACTCACGATTTCACTCTCAAACGCGCCTTTGGCTGCGTTCTTAAGACCTTGCATCCCGTACTTCTCCCCCAGCGCATACACTTTCGCTTGTAGGCAGAGCTGCGAAGAAATGGGAGACTCTTCGGACTTCCAGCCTCCCCATTCATGCTCTTTGAGCTGTTTTATTCTTTTTCGCTCGATGAATTCTGCTCCAAAGAGCTTCATCCGGTACCGTGCCTCGCCGTCGTATTCTGTATCGGATAGCTCTGCCTCCACATCGTCTTCATAGTCTGGCATCTGGGATCTTGTGGGGTTGTAGTCGATATTGTAAAGATAACCAATCATCTTTCGCACTGCAGCGGGATCGTCGTCTGGGAGGTAGATTTTTCCGTCAGATTCCTGCGATATGCTGTAAGCTTTCCGATTCACGACCTGGAAATAGTGATTGGATTTATGCTACCTTGTATGTGCCAGTGCAGGCGACTTTGAAGAATTTAGAGCCAGTGCTAAGGATGAGTTTGTGCACACGATGCTGATTGTTGCCGCAAATGATGGTGAGGTCGGAAAGCTCACCGGTCTCAAGCACGCTGTTCCATAAATCAGCAAAAAAAAAGACTATACAATAATTGTCAAATATCACCCAGGAAGACTGTTTAGACACTCATTGCTCCTCTCGCTTGTGTTGAAAAGTGGTGGTGGGCTGGTACCTAATCTGTAGTCCATAGGGTCCTCCATGGTGGATGAATTGAGGTGCATACACAGCAAATTCGCCCCTGCAGCAGGCCTTGGCATATATATCTGGATTAGAATTTATTTTGCCAAGTCACAAGTGATAGAGTTTGGTTAACAAACTGCGATTTGTGGTGTTGCACGCTTGAGACTGAAGTCTAACCGGTCGAAGGTTTCGTTTACATGAAAATGGGACAAGTCAATTGGTGATGAGTCTCAGACGTTAATCATTGAAAGAACTAATCTACAGGCCTAAACTATACCAAGTTTACCCGAAATCTTCATCAATGGCCTAAACTCTTCATTTTTTGGGTCGAAGTCTGTGGGGAAGGGTGACAGTAAGAATGACTTGATCAGGTTTGGTGAGTCTGGTAACTTGTCGTTCCAAATTAATGTCGCACCATAGAGACCACCGTCAAGCCTGGCAGTTCTGTCGTATTTCCCTGGGGATAACTGAATACTGAGCTCCTGAACATCCGATATTTCAAGGACAAGAGGCGACTAAAGATGGTCGGGTTCAACTGGCGAGGATGCTCCGACGTCTGCCATGAAAGCCTAGACTTCTCTAACCTGCACGGCGAGCTGAAGTCATCTTCATGAGAAGATCGTGCCCCAACTCAGTGTTCTTGGAGAGAGCTTCATAACCTTCGTCGTTCAGCAGCGCAATGTTTTCCTCTACAGTCTCAACAACAACGTCTCGCATGCCACGATCCTGGTCAATAGTGGAGGTATAAACCTCGTGCACTGCGAGTCGAAAGTCCTCAGTCTGGGCATATGCTTTAGCGAGTGTCTCAAACTTGCTAAGCGCGATGGCCTTCAATCCCGGGATGCCATACTTCTCTCCGATGGCATAGACCTTTGCGAACAAACGTAGGTTCTTGGGAGGACCGATGCGGACTCCGAGCTTGGCAACAAGTCCCTTGACTCTTCGATTGCCCACGAATCGGTGGCCCTTCCATTGCATGCGTCGCAAGGTCGCGTTGGGGGTTTCGGTGTCTGACAGCTCTTCTTCGATAAAGTTGCCATCCTCGGGGATGAACTCGTAACCAACGAGGTCCAGGTTGTAGAGGTAGTACACCATTTCCCGCACTACGACGGGGTCGTCATCCGGCAGGTTGATCTTGCTCTCCAAACCCTCCTGTATTCATCGTCAGTCTTACGTACAGGTCAAAGAGAGACGTTGACTAACTTTGAAGTTTCTACTGCAAGCGGCCGTGAAAAACGACGATCGGGGGCAGACAATCGCTTTGTGGACCTTGTGGACGTCCCCTCCACAAGTGATGATAAGGTCGGAATACATCTCGGTTTCGTAGAGCCTGACATTAGAAGTTAGCTTTTTGTTTCAAATCATGAGCAGAAACTCACTTGAAAAGGGATTTGCCAAGCATTTCGAAATGCTGCGTCTTGTCGCCCGACGCCATCTTGGGCGAGGATTCGGGAACTTGGATTAAAGGGAAAGGTATTGGTGGTTCGGTATGATGTTGGTTGTAGAAGGGTGAAGAGTTTGTCAGGAAGAATTTGCGAAGATAAAAGGTTGGCGACCGGCTTTGCATGTGGCAGTGGACAGCTACATAGTGAGACAAGCTTGGCTACCATGGCAGTGACGGCCACTGGATTGTGCGAATGCGGACACTGGCAGCCTCTCGTACCTGACTGACCTTGAACTTGACACTGGAAATGGACATGAACATGCTGAACATCAATGGAACTGGGAAACTCACACTCTCTTATTATGTTACATTAACTCTTCACTCATACCGCGCCGGCGTCCACTGTGGCGCTGGCAATGGCTATCGATTCTTCTTGCTGGCTTGCCTATCCTCACGCTGGAGACTCCTTACCTCGCTCTCGAGTTCGTTGTTCACGACAACCGGTTTCACACTTTTACTCTTTGACTGCTTTTTGTATCTGGGTAAATCTCTTAGAAATAGCCTCGTGTTCCTCCATCTCCATGAACTTTCCCTGAGTTCTTATGGTCGCGCAGGTGTGCTGTTGGGCTGGAATCAGGGATTTGTTGTTCCGAGTATAACGAGCTTGCATTTCTTGAGGGGTTGATGCACATCTACGTTTAATATAACTTAAAGCGAGACTAGGTTGGGATAGAAAATGCAATCTCAGTTGTCAAGCCTTTCATCGTTGCGGTCGCTTAGGCAAGCCTGATGTGTCTTGTTCCTGTGAGTATATTGCTGTTCACCAGAACTGTTACGAACCGACTCGCTTATGTTCATATTAAGAACACCACAGCAACGGAAATCAACCAAATAATGTGAAACGAACAAGGCAAAAATATCTCTAACTGTTCATCGGTTCCTACTCAATGTTTTCAATGGCAGTCAACCTGTCTCCACCGGCTTTCGCCGCACTCCCTCCTTATTGCATAATACCTTGTAAGCTTCGAACCACCTTAGCATACGCAAAATCTCTCGCCTCAGGCCTGAAAGTCTTTGGGTTCGTAGTCTTATCGCATCCATGAGCACCCTCGATCCTGACGATCTCAACATCACGACCAGCCCACTCCAGCTTCTTTCCGAAAACTTCAATCTCGGGTGTGAAGATATCCCCAGAACAAGCAACAAGCATGACATTATCTGGGAAAGAGGTTCCCTCGGCATACATTGGCGATGCTTTGGGCGACTTGCGATCTTCAATGCGCGGTACGTATGCGTCAGTGAGAAGATACTGAAAAGACACGGGAAGAGGTCGGATGGGCTCCGGAACCGTCTTCTCTTCCGGCGGAATGGATAAGTCAACGCCAGGGTAGAAAGCGTATACTGCTCTGATGTTCATCTTGAACTCGCGCCTCAGTTCAGACGATGCAACGAGCGCCAGATTTCCTCCAGAACTGAACCCCGACAAGGCAACTCTGTCAAGATCAAACATTTGCGCCTGGCTCTCAGCCCATCTGAAAGTATCTTCAGCGTCTTCAACAGCTCCGGGAAGAGGGTACTCGGGTGCTTTTCGGTAGTCAGCATCGAGAACCAGGACGTTGTTTTCCGTGGCTATTTTCTCGCAGAATTGATGGTCCATGCCGAGATTCGGGAGTGTATATGCGCCGCCGTGCCAATTGATTACGAGACCATATTTCTTAGTATCGGTGTAATTGTTGGGGTAGTAGATCCATACGTTGATGAAGCGATTGAGGCCTCGTGAGGGAATGCGGATGAGTTTGCGAGTGCATGTTGGTGAGGGCGTGAAGTGAGGACGTGTAAAGATGTAGTTTATGAGACGGATGAAAGTGACAATTGCTTTGAGGCGGATGTACTGCCACAATGTATGGTTCGCCATTGTTGTTGTCGTTGAAGTGTTTGGAAGAACAGCCAGGCGATTCGGGTTGGAGGATTCATGAGGCTCTGCGTTCCCTTGGTGACGTTGGCTAAGATCGCTCTTTTATGATAAGCCCGAGTTGCCGATGGTGCAACGATTGGGATTAGCGATTGGCTGGTCGACAACTCCATTGATGCTGACCGGCCGTGAGTCATCTGGCGAGCGATTCTTAGTACCAATACGCCAATACGACCACCATTTCACAGCTGCAATTTGTATGCACGGTGTCTTTGAACGACACAATAATCATATTCTAATCTCTATAATATTAACATAAATGGTTGTACACTCGCTTCCATAAAGGCCATTTCCGCCTTGCCTGTTCCTCCTCTTCATTCCAAACATGGAGATATCTTCTCCCCGTATTAATATCTATATCCTTATCCTTCACCACCTTTGTCCCCACCCAGATCTTGTGAGTGAAATAGAACAGACAGATGATAGGAATCGTCAAAATCTGCAGAAAGAAGTTCTTGAACCGTTCCGGTGTTGTGAGGGGGTCTTCACCCTCCGCTTGGATGGGCGATATGGCAACCCAGATCTGAAGAACCAAAACGGTCCCGTAAGCTGCGAGTGCAACCCACGATCCCCAAACTCCAACCTGCGACTTGAAGGCAAGTTGGGAAACATTGTATCCTGATAGCGCCCATGCTTTTCGAAATCGAATGTGGCAGACACAAATGGAACTCCATGTGAAGAGGGTACTCAGCCCACTGATCGCAAGGAGCCAATTGAAGATCTCGTTATGGATCTTGGAGTTGGCGCTGAACGCTAGTAAACCCAGCAAACCGCAGCAAATAATCGCAACGAGAGGTCGTCCAGTTCGATCAATGTACGCAAACATCTTGGGCGCAAGTGACTGCTCCGCCAACGCAGCCAACGTCCGTGACGACGCATACACAGCTGTATTCCCAACACTGATCAACGATATAAGAATGACAGCATTCATAATGTCCGGCAAAACATCCGAGCCGCTCATCTCAATCGCTATCACGAACGGACTAGCAGCCGCGTCAGAGCCGTACTTGGCCCCCAGCAATCTCGGCTCATTATACGGCACCAACAACCCAATGAGTAAAATCGAGAGAATGTAGAAGAGAGAAATCCTCCAAAATACTTGCTTCACCGCTGCGGGGAGGGACTTTTTCGGATTACTCGTTTCTGCTGCTGCGAGACCGACCATTTCTGTGCCGGCGAAGGAGAAGGTCGCTGTTACTAAAACGCTTGCGAAGCCTTTGAAGCCGTTGTGAAAGGCGCCGGGGTTGTGCCACCGTGTGAAGCCGATGTAGTCTCCTTCTGGAGAACCTGCGATGTTGATGATTATACCGAGAAGGCTAGCTCTGTTAGATGAGGTTGTATGAGGAGGGTGAGTTGGGGGGCTGTTACATGAAGCCTACGATGGCTGTGACTTTGACGGCTGAGAAGATGAACTCAGCTTCTCCGTAGCCTTTCACCCCGAGAAGGTTGATACCGAGGATGAGAATGAAGAAGAGGACGATGAAAATGCTCTTGCTTACGTTTGGATTCCAGTAATTCGTCGTAAAAGCTCCTGCAATGATCTCAAGCGGCAGCACAATGAGATACTGCAGCGTGTAACTGTCCAAAGTCAGACTCGTCTCATCTCACTCTCACGTTTACTTACTTCCAACCCATAGCAAATCCCCAACTCGGATCCAAAAACCTCGTCGAATAATTCGCAAACGACCCTCCCACCGGGAACGCAACACTCAATTCTCCCAAAGCCTGCATCGTAAAGAACTGCATAGCGCCCATGATAATAAACGCCAAAAGCAGCGAAACAGGTCCCCCGCGATACAGCGCAACACCCGACGCGACAAAAAGACCCGTTCCGATAGATCCACCAAACGCAATCATCTGCAAGTGCCGATTCTTTAATTCTCGCGCTAGCGCTGTGTTGGCAGAGTTGTAGTTTGCTTTGCTCATGTTAAACAGCCGCCCGTTGAAGGCGTAGCTGTTGTAGCTGCTCAGGCTGTCATGGCGCGATGGGGCGCGGGAGAAGCTTGTGATGAGACGGTTCCATGCTGAAGAGTCGTTGGGCTCTGGTTCGGGGCTTCGTGATTTTGGTGATGGTGGGAGGGCTTGCATCTCGAACTCGCGTTGGTATGCCATGTTCGAAATGAAGCTGCAAAGCTGAGAAAGATACAAGCAAGCAAGCTCAAACTTGCTGATCTTGAAGATTTTCCCCAGGGAGATGCACGTGCCGTGTCGCCACAGGGCGTGCTATTCCCGTGCCGGACTAGATCGGCACTCCAAGACAAGACAGGGGGGATTAGATAACGCGGGTATAGCGAATCGCTGACGTTCCGCTCCGCACGATGTAGACGGTGTCTCCGTTTGACGGGCCGTCACAGGTTCAGGGGAATTGAGCGGTTTTTGTGATGGGGGAGAACAAAAGGATTCGTGGTGATAACGCGTTGGGTGCATGAGTCGTGCACGCAAGCCACGTAAAGTTTATTGAGTTGCATTCCTGGGTCTTGGCCCTTGGTTTATGTTACTAATGGATTTTAGCGGGTGCGGAAAGAAGGCCGTGGCAGGGATTGGTCTTGGTAACTGGGAGATAATGACGATGCTCAAAGTTGGGATGATTTGGGGATGTGACGCTGCGGACTTGTGAGCGACTTCCGGTCCGTGAGTACAACTTTTCCTCACTGTGAAATGCTACCATCACTTAGACGTATTCAAACACATATCCAAACTTAGACGTATCAAGGTATCGCGGAATGTCTAGTCTAAAATGCTTGATTTGCAGAGTCAGAACCCCGGTAGCTGTCACCCAAATAGTTTCAGCCACTGCATAATCGGAAATTCATGACAACACTTTATGCACCAGTAGCTTCGCGTAGAACTTCCACGGTCTAACGTTGAGAGAAACCTTATCGAATTGAGAGTGGTTAATTAAACGCTAATAAGCGAAGGTGCCTGGGCCAAGACTCAATCGGCATCCTCGATTCCCATGATTCCGCGGGTTCACTTGAGTGTTGAATCCCGTCTTATTTCCTTCTGGCCCCTGAATCTACCCGGGATCTGGACAAGTCATCGATTTTTGAGTCGTTTTCGCAGACGGTGGCTCAATTGTGTCGCATCTTATTGTAGACTTGGCCTGCGCTATACAATCACTCTGGGTGTTGGGATTTGGGATGACGTCTAGATCATCATGGATACCGGAGCTTCAGCTCCTTTGGATGACTATTAGCAGCCTTCTAGAGCTTACCCACTGGGTTTTTGTCGTCCGTAAGTGGCACAATGTTCTCCACCAACTCACTAGACTACGGCTCCGGCCACTTGAGATGAATTGACGACTGAGTTGACTCTTGTATTCCTTAATGTCTTGCTAGAAACCGGCGTCTACTTTAACCTATCCAAGAAGATGATCAATTGCTTTGTCGACACAACTCCTAGCACCTTTGCCGTATCCTCCTCAGTGACGACCAGATAGCTGATGCCCAGCTTCCCAAATAGCTCCACAGCATACTCAAGGGGTGCTTTTGACGAGAGAGTAAGGGGACTTCTGTCAATCGCCTTCGCCAGAGTACCTTCAAGAACGTTTATGCCACAAGACTCTTCAACACCATCAGTCATCTCAATCATCTGCAAAGCTTGCTCCAATTTATATTGCGAGATGTAACCGTGAAAAAGTCCCTTGTCGTTAACGAACACTAGTCCAGAGTCGGTCAAGCCACTGTTTTCAAGGTCAGAGAGCTTGCGTTGGAGTACTGATGTCAGGACACGATAGTCCGGGCCGACGGACACAATAGCGTTGTCCATGGCATCTTCTGAGGGAAGAAAAGCGTCTACCGTCGCAGTGCCCTCATTATCTCTGAACTTTCGAACCTTGCTGATTGCACCCTCAGCCTCCAAGAAGGGATGTCCTTGGAGATGTTGAGCAAGATCGTAAACGCCATCAGCACTGATTACATCAGCCACCCATTTCGCAGTCAAAATAGCAATCATGAAAGGCGGGATGAAGTTGACCTCTCCAGTCAGCTCAAACATGATGACAGCTAGACTGACAGTCATTCTGCTAACGCCAGCTAGGAATGCTGCTGATCCGACCATGGCAAAGATCCCTGGTGAGATATTGGGAATGAGTTGCCCGATCATCCGCCCAAAGAGCGCACCTGCATCCATCGCAGGGATGATGATTCCAGATGGGACCTTGCAACCGAATGTAATGGTCGTCAAGAATAGCTTAACGAATGTCCCGGAGACCAACCATGCGTAGTAAGTGCCTTTGCCACTAGATTGGGCCTCTTGTTGGCAAATCCAGTCCTGTTCAGCATGATTACAGTCAACAAGAAGTTGCTGCATGACAATGTCCCCAGTTTCCCTGATCAACATATTCGGAAACTGCAAAGCCGCTGTGATCAATGTTACGAGAGCCAACTCAAAGACAGGGTTGTTCTTGATGAGCGGTATCTTGCGGAACGACTTTGACCATAGGAAGTTGGCTCTGCAGAATACTCCACCGAAGATGCCACCGCAGACGCCGAGAATGATGAAGACGAAATAGTGAAGAGCATCATAGTTGACGCCGTAGTTTGTCTCAAAAAGAACTAGCTTGCCAGTTCCCGTAGGGTTGAGTTCTTTGAGAACAGCCGCCGCTACAACCGAACAAAGACAGCTCCTCCAGAGTGCCCTTCGGGGAAAGTACGTGCTGATCTCCTCATAGCTGAATAAAACACCCCCAATCGGGGCACCAAAAGCGACAGATAAGCCCGCTGAACATGCAATGCTGAGCATCTCCCTCAGTTTTCGTTGGTTACTCGCATATTTGGGGATGCAGATGGTGACAAGATACCCAACACAAGCCGAGATGTGTACAAAGGGTCCTTCTTTTCCTAAACACATGCCTGTTGCGACTGCGAAGATTGATCCGATGGCCTTGACGATAAGGACTTTGAGATCGAAGAGATGGGGGATGCAGAAGCCGGATAATACAGTCTTGATCTCAGGGATGCCGCTTCCTGCTGCCATGTACATAACCTTTCCGCAGGAGCCTGCAGTCGATCCTTCTTTCTCCGGAGCGACGGCAGTGAGATTCGTCTTCGTAGTCGCAGTAACGCTCCCAGCGATGATACCAAAGGCCAAAGCAAGGCCGACATAGATGGCGTATGCATAAACGTAGCTTTCTGTCCATGGCTTCCAGTTCTGGCAGTTTTTCTCTGATGCACAGCATGCTCGGCGACTTAGAAATATGTTGTTGGTGCAATAGCCATCTTTAACATCCGCTAGAACCTCAACGCTGACGTCTACAAATGCTGCGATCGAGGCAGTGAGAAGACCGATGAGGAAAGCTGCGACCCATCCCTGAGAAGCGTCCCATAGTTTGGTGATGCGGTAGCGTATCCCGCGTCGCGAATAGAGATTTGAGATGTCGCGTCGATGACTATTTTGCACGAGGTCTTGGAGCCAGTCGATGGTATGGTAGTCACTATATGGCAGAATGTCTTGCTGTACAGCTTTTGTTGACGCGGCAGCCTTGATGCGGCGTATCAAGGGAGTAGTCTCCGTTGCTTTGACCGGCATCGAGTCAGAAGCCATTTCGAGAGAGATGGTTAGAACAATACGACCTAGGCCATCTGAACACTGGAAATGCCATTCTATATAAGCCGTGTAATTGTTTTGCACGGAGTTACAAAGAAGGACTATGCATTAGATTCTGTAGATCTACCGGAAAAGGAAGATACAGATTCTGGACCTGTGACGTCAATGCATCGCATCTCCGGGCTGAACACAGCCCTCCAGGGTCTTGTGATAAGGTTGCAGCACCAACTGACCTATCGCTTCCTAAACAGACATGAAAGCTGGTGTATCATTGGTGAAAATGAGGGCAGGGAGATGTCTAAATCGAGGGCCAGGTCATTCTATAGGTCGACATGAGCGAGGACTCAAAACAACCGTAATACCTGTGCTGATTTGATGAAAACATAGAAGGGCCATCGGTAGTTTGATGCATGCCTGTCAAATCTGCATGTTGGCAGTCTAGACCATTGGGCAAGATAAGCAGTCACACCAAAACCGCCACTATCTCCAATTCTCACATGCAACAAAGATAAGAACTCCGGGCATGGCTCAAGTTCCCGTCTTGAACAGATGCTCAATAATCGACTGGAAAGAAAACTCAAAGGGTCATATGTCAAAGACTTGGGCTCCGCGGAGATGTATGTAAGCATTTATCCTACGTGACGCTCAGTACAGGACTTTTCGCTGATCAACGTCCTCGTGAGCGGAGAGATTGTCTTACTCACCCCGCATATCATGGCACATGGCCTGCTCACAGACACGGCGGTAAATAATGACTAGCGCGATAAACCCAGGAAATCTCCAATGCTTATCGTTCGTCACGCCCTGCATAATATAATCCTGGGCCTTTGGTCGAGTTGCTGTTCTGAATGACCTCGTGATGGCTTCATTTCACGCAGACATTATATCTCCGTCCGCCCTACGTTGAGCATCAATTCATGCAATATGTTTGATAGCAAATTGCATTCAGGGTCCACTCTTCAGTATTTCTATGGACATCACCTGTATTGGCAGGCTACAGTCCAACCTCATGGCTGGCAAGCACTTGCGTAGTTATCTGGTTACCAGACCAATACCAGCTTAAACGAGTCTCAGGCCTAGATAGATAAGGGGATTAGATGTAAAATGATAAGACTTAACTGTTACCAAGGTAATCAGATCTGTGTCTGTCGTATATACTGGATGTTAATGTGCTGGGTTTGGTTCTCGGACAGCTACTCAACATTCCAGGACATAGCGTTTATTTAATGCGAAAACTCTCGCCTAAGATGAGAATATGTAACCGGAGAAATCTGGCAACCCAACTGAGTACTTGTTCATGCTTGTAGGTATTTAAATACTAAAGCTCCTTTACTAGTAGTACGCAAAACTCGCATTTCATATGAGATTGTCCTCCTGCATCTTGCACCTGATGAAGATTGAATGGAGGCAAAGACAACAGGAAATTTAAATGCAGAGTTAGTTAAACTCAATAGAGAGCGATAAAGGAAAGAGAGATATTACACCAATGGTAACGAGATCAAATCTATCGCAGGAAAAACATACACAACCGTGCTGGGCGGTAGGGTATTGTCTGGAGATTCAGCTGCATCTGATAGTAAGTAGAGAAGATCATTAGCTATTTGAAGTATTGATATAGTGTGAAGAGCGAAGGAGGATAGCTACAGGGAGTAATGTTCTCGTGTTAAATGCTAAACCCCATCACATCTTTTAGCTGCGTTGAATATATTCTCATGCTTGTAATCACCAGGGCAATAGCATACTTTGGTTCTTAATAATAGTTTGATGTTTTCTTGCTGTAGAGCTATCCATTTAAACCAAGTTTCGTTTTCTATTTCATGCCTCAGGTGCGCCGTGGGCACTGAAGCAAATCCAGCTCAGATGTGCCGACCGCACAACAACATCAATTAATTAACATAGAACCTTCTAGCAGTATCTAGATGATTCTTATTTATCTTATTGACGCTAGTGAGAAGTAATTTCGCGAAGTTTCTAGAAATCTGACATCCTGCCAATCACCCTCGCGCATCTACGCCTCCAAGGATCATCATTCCAAGGCAGAAGCCCATCCCCAGATTAAGCAAAAACGCATAAGAACCGTCGACTAGACCATTAAAACATGTATTCCAAATCAATTCCTCTCTTTCAATCACTCTAAGCACCATCAGACCATTCTTCACAATGTCTTCCCTTCTCTTTAGCGGTCCTCCATGGCCCGTCCCCGCGTCAGCCAATCTTACATCATCCACTATTTCCGTTCCTGACGGTGAGATTGAGCGACTCAAGACACTCCTCAAGCTGTCGCCGATCCCTAAGGCGAACATTTGGAATTCGCGTGAAGATGGCGCTTATGGACTTCCGAGAAAGACTTTGACGGAATTGGCTGAGTATTGGGCGAATGGGTACGATTGGAAGAAATGGGAGGCTACGCTCAATTCGATCCCCCAGTTTGACATCACTGTTACAGATTATGACTCGGAAGATTACAAGATCAACTTTATGGCTTTGTTCTCTAAGAACCCTTCTGCAGTTCCTATCTTGTTCCTTCATAGCTGGCCAGGCTCGGTTGTTGAATACCTCACCATCCTTCAGAAACTCAAATCTGAGTACGATCCTGAATCTCTACCCTATCACATCATCGTCCCTCACCATATCGGCTTCGGTTTTTCTGATGCACCGCCTCTCGACAAGCCATTTACCCATATTGATAATGCTCATCTTATGTCCAAGATGATGCATTCCCTGGGCTTTGACAAGACGGGCTACATGACGCAGGGAGGTGACTTGGGCGGCTGGACCGCACCAGTCATCGCAAACATTGATCCCGCATGCAAGCTCGTTCATATGAGTATGCTCAACATCTCACCCCCTCCCGGCGAGAATGTCGAAGAAAGTATCAAGGCCGGCAAGTATTCCCCCGATGAAATGGCAGCGTTTGGCAGAATGGCAGACTTCCAAAAGAAAGAAACAGCCTTCATCCAACTCGACGGCACAAAGCCAGCTACCGCAGGATACATCTTCAGCAGCAACCCCATCGCCCTCCTCGCCTGGATCGGCGACAAAATGCACCGCTGGTCCGACGAAACGCCCTACAAAGACCTCATCTTAACAAACATAGCGCTCTACTGGTTCACGGGCTGTTACCCTACCTCTATCTATCTTCATCTCACTGTTCTCGAAGACCATGAGCTCATGATGAATGCCTGGAAGAGTCTCAAGGTACCGCTTGGGCACTCGGCGTTTAAGAAGGAACTTATTACGGCGCCGGAGAGATGGATTCAGCAGACGGAGCAGGTGAAGTGGTATAGAATGCATGACAAGGGTGGACACTTTGCTGCGCTTGAGGAGCCGGATGCTCTTTGGAGGGATGTGGAGGATTTCATTGGGGCGTTTTGGGAGAAGTGAAGCGATTCCAGTCATGATGCAGCGCTTCTGATGGAACAGGTTACGAAAAATGCCAAGGAAAGGTTAGGTCAATTTTGGGTAAGTTTAGTTTTCGGTCGGATTAGTTATTTACATCTCTTACAGTCAGGTCATATGTCATCCCCGGTCTTGGGGCGATAGACAAATATACGAGGATGCACCATCCCTAGTCCCATAGCACTCCCAGCCCATCAGGTTAGGTCACGACGATCTCAATACCGCCCACATCACGACTCGGCCCTAAATGCATCCCCCACAGTCTCCCACCATTGGCTCTCTTACCAAACATCCCTCCGTTCGCGCCTCTAATTTGTCCGCCTCAAATTCGGCACTTGCGTGCCGGTTTATGGTTACATCGAGGCCTGGGCCACGCGATGCCCCCTGGGGTAAATACCCCAGATGACAATGGCGCCAATCATGCATACCCCGCAGATTTGGAGAAGCGGGCGAATAAGGCTTGGCACACCATCCCCGGATGGATTTGTCCAACGGAGGAATTTGTGAATAGTTACTCCTTTGGAGAGTCTGTGCGGAATAGGAAGGTGGCTAACGCTTCGTCTGATGTTGTTGCGATGGGGTCTGGGGAAAGCATCGGAGGGTCGTCGGACGAGAGACCCTCAGTATGGATATATCTATATAAAGAGCTGTTATTCTGTGCCGTAATTTCCATTTTTTGTAATTCAGCAGCTCTTCTTTAATCCTCTGTCAAAGACACTTGGCTCTGGTTCTACCCATCTTCTTACAGTCCCTGGACTCACCATCACAATGCTTCTCCAAAGCGTCTTTGCTCTTGGTCTCGCCACCACCGTTCGTCTTGTCTCAGCAGGACCATGCGACATCTACAAGTCCGGCGGAACACCCTGTATCGCCGCTCATAGCACTACCCGCGCTCTCTTTGACAGCTATACCGGCGGTCTCTACCAGATCAAGCGTGCCTCAGACGGTGCCCTCGCCGACATCAAGCCTGTCTCCGCAGGCGGTGTCGCAGCTTCCTCTGCCCAAGACTCCTTCTGCAGCGGTACTACCTGTCTCATCACCATCATCTATGATCAGTCTGGCCGAAGCAACCATTTGACCCAGGCTCCTCCTGGTGGCTTCAATGGCCCTGATGTGAATGGCTATGATAACCTTGCCGCTGCTGATGGTGCCCCCGTTACTCTGAACGGCAAGAAGGCCTACGGAGTGTTTATCTCCCCTGGTACCGGCTATCGTAACAACCAAATTGATGGTTCCGCCACTGGCGATGAACCCGAGGGTATGTACGCTGTTCTCGACGGAACGCACTACAACGGTGCTTGCTGCTTCGACTACGGCAATGCGGAGACCAACAGCAAGGATACTGGTAACGGACACATGGAAGCTATCTACTTCGGCGACAACACCGACTGGGGCTCTGGTTCCGGCAGCGGCCCTTGGATCATGGCTGATCTTGAAAACGGCCTCTTCTCTGGAAAGGGCGCCAAGCAAAACACTGCCAACCCAAGCATCTCCAACCGTTTCACCAGTGCTGTCGTCAAGGGTAAGCCCGGCACGTGGGCTATTCGTGGTGGAAATGCCGCCTCGGGTTCACTATCGACTTTCTACAGCGGTGCGCGCCCTGATGGCGGCTACGACCCCATGAGCAAAGAAGGAGCAATCATCCTCGGTATTGGCGGTGATAACAGCAATGGAGCTCAGGGAACTTTCTACGAAGGAGTGGTGACCAGTGGATACCCTTCTGATGCGACCGAGAACTCCGTGCAGGCCAACATCGTCGCGGCCAAATACGCCACCACGTCTTTGACAAGCGGAACCGCCCTCAGCGTCGGATCATCCGTCACCCTCAAAGTCACCACCTCCGGCTACACAGACCGCGTCCTCGCCCACAGTTCCTCCAACGTCAACACCCAAGTGATCTCCAGCTCCAGCTCCAGCGCCCTCAAGAAGTCAGCAAGCTGGACCGTGCGCACTGGCCTCGCCAACAGCGGCTGTGTATCTTTCGAGTCTAATGATACTCCTGGTAGTTATATTCGACACTCTGGCTTCCAGCTGTACGTTAACAAGAACGACGGGAGCAAGATCTTCAATGAGGATGCTACGTTCTGCCCCCAGAAGGGTATCAGTGGATCTGGAAGTTCGTTCCGGTCATGGAGCTATCCGACTAGGTACATTCGACACTACAACAACGTTGGGTATGCTGCTTCAAATGGCGGTGTTCATGACTTTGATGCTGCCAACAGCTTTGTCAATGATGTTAGCTTTGTTGTTGCCACTGGCTTTGCTTAGATGGACTTTCAGGTTATGACGGGTTTGAAGTGGAAATCACAGAGCGATTAGTTGAAAATACGAGGGGTAAATATATTCAATCATTATCAATTGATCCTTATTTCACCTAGAAATACAAAGCATGGTCTGATGGGCAATGAATACAATTTATGATCCTTACTTTGACTCCTCAAGTTCCTTCTTCTCACTATCTCCCAAAAGACCCAGCGCCTCCCGACGCGTAGGCGCCGATGCATCAAAGTACGGCTTCTCAGCCAAAGAAGTCACTCGGGTGCCATGTCGCGGTTCTCTTCCACTATAGTCCCAGCTTGCATTATGAATAGTGATACTAAAACCCGTTAGCGCTTTGTATCTTGATGAATTCTCTAAAGCTTACCGGTTGTCCCAAAGGGCAGATGTTCTTGGTGTCCATTTGAATCGGACTTGAATGTCAACGTTCTGCTCATAAACATCATAAAGATAATTAAGAATGACATCACTCTCCGCCCGATCAAGACCAACAATCCTATCCGTCATCGCACGGTTCACCCAGAGCGCTTTCCAGCCCGTAGCAGGATGAACACGAACAATAGGATGAATGCGCTCAATGTACTTTGGACCTTGCTCGGGATGATCGCGGTCTAGGTAGGGATGGGCAGAGCGGTAAACAGCCTCCCGACCATCAATAATCTTGCGGAACTCTGGGGAGAGCTTCTCATATGCAGCGTAGCCAGATGCCCAGAGGGTATCTCCGCCGACAGATGGGATAGTATCGTTGTGGAGGTGTGTGATACCTGCTGGCTGCTTCTCATGGACGAGATCTGTGTGCCAGCGCGATGCACCACCTGGTTGACGGAAACTAGCTGGGCGCTCTTGAGCCATGAGATCGGGCCAGAGGACGCTTACACCTGGGACGCCAGGGACATGAGGCACTTGAGGCTATGTCGCGTGAGCATTTGCCATGACGAGGTTTAGTGCATCACTTACGTGAATCTCAACTTCACCGTACCACTCCCCAAGCTCCTTCTGCTGCTGCGGCGAAAGATCCTGATCTCTGAAAAACACAACACTTCTCTCCGCAATAAGTAGCGCAAGTTCATCTCGCTGCTGATTAGTAAGATCCTTCAACTGCAGACCTTCAATCTCAGTTCCAATGTAAGCAGTCAGATCAGTAACCTTTGTCGCAGCGGACAGAAGGCTCTTCTTTGACTTGTCGGCTCGAGCACCAGCGTCGATATGATCGCGAGGCTTGTCCCGAATCTTGTAGACATCATCGAGATATAAAGGACGAGATGGACGGTAGGGATAGCCTTTGGAGAGGTCTACGCCCGATTTCTCGAGACGCTGTTTGGCTGCGTCGGGGATCTTGAGGGTGTCTTTGATAGGTTCGGCGACATCCTTGATGCTGGGGTCAATTGGGGCTGGGACCATTTTGTGTTAATTGGGCTTATGATTCTTATGTGAGGATTCAGCTTTGCAATTGGTGATATTGAGTACCTGGAATTATAGCAGCGTGCAGCATCTTGATATACAACCATCATCCCCTCACTAATGTTGCAGTGACCCCAACTCGGCCAGTCACGCCATGATGGCACACAATGACCAAGACTTACTGCGATAGACCCCATTGGCCCGCAATCGACATGCGATATGCAAACTGATTGCAACATAAACAGCTGTCCAATATATTTCGTCAAAGATCGCGCAATCGAAAGATCTTTGCTCAAAGCGGAAATAACAGCACCTCGTTTGCCAGTTGATGGTGTCGTGTAATGGAGGATTTGTAAGACTCGGACGAGGTATCAACCCCTCACTTCGTTATGATGCTGACGAATAATGATTAGAGTCGCTGTTTGTCCGCTTTCTATAGCCAAAAACAGATTGATGGACTTATAGCTCCTCGTTGGACATTCCGTCGGTGGAACTAGTCGCTCGACTTGGTCGCCTGTCAAGTGACTGAGCTCAGTTCGTAGTGTGACATACAGAGACACCGTTGATAAGAAAAATAGAGATTCATATTAGACATATACTCAGCTTCTACAATTTCGCCCGAGGAACAGCAGCAAGCTCTTGGCTCTCACTACTCCTCCAAACAGCCGCAGCCTTAGGCTTACTATCCTTCCACTGCCACTTCGCCTGACTCTGCCTCTCCTCCACAAGCAACTTATGCACAAACTCTCCAAAAATCGGCAACATCTTAAACCCATGTCCACTATCACCACTCAACACCGCCAAAGTCGCATTAGTACCAGGAACATAGTCAATAATAAAATCCGAATCATCCGTGTCAGCAAACCAGCACAGATGCTGATCAATCAAAGGTCTATCAGCCAGTTGAGGGAAGACTTCTTTGAGAAGAAGACGAATGTGCGTTTCGTCCTCGAGAGGCATGAATTGCGAATCTTCTAGCGAGGGGAAGGGGATTGAGAGACCGTCTTTGGAAAAGGCGTAGTTTGTGAATGCACCGCCCATGTGGCAGAATTTGAGTTTCTTGGTTTTCAGGTCGGGTTCGAAGAAGAAGGCCAGGTCGCGCACGTTGGTAACGGGAATGCCCTTGAGTTCGGCGGCTTCTTTGTCTGTGAGTTGAATATGTGCGACGCCCCATGCTCGACCTGTCATTTGCTTTCCAATACGCGGAAGAATATTGGCGGCGTCGGCGCCTAGAGCGACGATGGTCTTGTCTGCTGAGTGGATGGTGCCGCCACGTGTCCTGGCACCTATACACTTCGTGCCCTCTCGACTGGACGCATACAGCAATGACTCAACTTCGCCATCTTTTGTTCCAAGATGGAACTTGACACCGAGCTTGACGCACTGCTCGTACACGGCTCTCAAGGCATTAGCTGAGTGGCCGTAACCAGCGAGCTTGTTGTGATACCCGGTGAAGCCGGTAAGAGGGCCGCTGAACTTGGGAACAAGCTTCTTGATCTCCTTGCTGCTGTTCACACGGACGGTTTGGCCATTGAACGCGGGATTCTTCTGGAGTGATTGGAAGTAGCTCTCCACTGCACCCTTGGTGTTCTGCGCGGCCTTGCCGGACGTGACGTTGAGAAAGCCGGTTTGATGATAATGAGGAGAATAAAGGGGATCAGATTGCCATTTTCGAATCGCGTCCTATAAGTCATTGTTGAGTCAGAAATTCTTATCGGTGGGTTAAGGCTGTGCGGCTTACGAGAGCTAATTGAGTGTAAAAGTCATCGGCATACTCGGCGCGAATGACCTTGTTCAGATCATAGGCAGCGGAGAAGCGACTCGGTACGTCGACATCTTTCTCGAGAATTGTGATGTTCTTATACCCCTTTTGAGCGAGTTCGAATGCCGTCGCCAGACCGAAACAGCCGCCTCCGAGAATGAGGATCGATTGATTTGTGTTTTCTGTTGACATTTTGAAGGTTTGCTGGCGGGGATCAGGCGGATTGCTATTCCGGCGAGTGGTCAGCGACGAGACCTATTACAGGACTTAAACTTGGATACAAGAATGGTTATAATTATTGAATGAAGTAAAAGACAAAGAAAAGATGAAGGACGGGTATGGTTGCTTTAAAAAGCATCCAAGCCATCAATTGTTCTGGAAAACATGCATCGGGTCGTCATCCGATATCGCCAAACAAACATCACGGCATCATCTGGTTGGATAAGATAACGAATTTTGGAGACGAGACTCCTCACGAGGACCACAGAATTCGTTAGCGTAGCCGCCGCAAAGATACACCGGCCGCCACCAAAAGATAACTCAACCTCCACTTTCTTCCCCGCTTCATCGGTGTCTACCCCGGATTACGGGTATCATGTGGTTGGCCTTGACGCGGCATTGAGATACTACACCGGTATAGGGAATGCCGTAACACTTGAGTTTATTGGTGGCCTCAAAGGTATGTTGTGACAAGTGAGAGATTAGTTCATGCTACAGTCTAGTCGAGAGAGCCGAGGCGTTATCTTTCACTGATTGCTACATGTTGTGTTGACCGTCCATTTCACCGCATGCAATGCAGGTTCGACATAATATGGAGCTTACGCATTCGGAAATTCTTTTAACCTACGGTTCGTCGTCTGCGGTTTCGCTGCCGAGAGCCGGTTAGGAGCCAAAGTTGGAACCCGAACCCAGCATCACGGAAGCCATCCCGAGCAGTCGCCGCTCGGCCCCACCAGAACATGATGCCTTCATACCTCAATCGTACCATACTAATCGCCAGCGTCCGGACTTTGTTCTAATTATTTACGCGATGACTTGAAACCGCGAGTTTCATCTTTCGATAAATGTCCAGAACGAGGTCTTCATATCGGACCTCGCCTATGCAATTGCTTGCACCCGGATCGTGAACCAAACTCATGCTGTGACAATGCCATACCTCAGCAGCCCCAACGAAGCACCAAGTAAAATCGCCAACGGCGGTGCGACACCAAAATACCGTCCTCCCACAAAAGCCGTCGCAGTGACAACAACCCACCAAGGATCGTCAGCCAAACTCTTTCCAGACTGGAAGCCCTGATCTATGTATCCGACCTGCCAAATCCTATAGACAGCCGTGTAGATCAACCCAACAGCGCCGGCATTGATGCCCCGCACCGCAGACTTGACCCAACGACGACTCCTCAAAACTCCCCAGACGCCCATCGTTCCGTGAACGAGAACCATGCCTGGCACAAAGATTCCAAGGTAAGCGATCAGCGCTCCCGCAATGGCAGGATATCCATTGTTAGCCGCAGTAAGACCACCCAGGAACACGGCAAAGTTAAAGTTTGGCCCTGGGAAAGCTTGGGCTATAGCTAGACCGATGAGGAAGTCGCGCGGTGTAACCCAACCCTCAGCGACGATGTACTCGCGAAGCAGTGGGATAACCACGGGGCCGCCTCCGAAGATGATGGTGCCAGCGAGATACAAGTTCGCAAAGAGCTTGTAGAGGAGGGGTGCGTCGGTCAGTGTAGCTCGTAGGGCGATGACGACGATGAAGCTGACAAGGAACACTGCGACGATTGCGGTGCCGGATTTCCATGAGAAGTTGAGGCGATATTCCTGGGGCACGACTCTTGGCTCCTCATCTCTCTGCTCGGTTGGTACCTCCTCGCGAAGAGCAATAGTTGAACTATTCACGTTGTCCGTTCCGGCCTCAGCGCCTTGGATGTTCTCATTTTCAGAGGGCCTCCCTCTTCTCACTCGAAGAATAGTGTTCTTAGCAGCTCGAACCGGTCGATGCAGCCAGCGATAGTCGTAAATGACAATACAACATCCGCCCGCAACAATAAGCACAGGGAAGTACCATAAAGCATTATACAACATCCCAGCAGCGGCAGTGATTGACAGGACAAGTCTCGTCGGCTGATCCGTGATTGCCTTGTCGGAGAGTTCGACTGCTGCCAAGGCGATGATTCCAACCGTTGCGGCGTTCAGGCCTGATAGAAGGGCGTATACAGCGCGAGGGAGAGTGTCGCCGATGTTGGAGACGCCAATTGAGAGGCCAAACATACCAAAGCAACCAGGCAAGCTATCGTGAGCGGTTAATCCTGCATCAGGCTTCAGGCATTGGATCGTGAAGTTACCTCCAGATGAGAAAGGCAAAGATAGCCTCGAGGACTCCGCCGTGGATCAGGTTGATGCAGTACAGCATCTTGGTGCTTCCTGGACCCGAAAGGGCCTGCGCGACGCTGAAAAGCTCTTGGTACTGTTCGTGTCTGTTAGTACTTGTTCAATTTGCAGGGCGGGGCGAGCGTACAATTTGCTCATCGATCCATGCTAATTTGTTGACAAACTTATCATGAAACTTCTCTCGTTAGTTAAAGCATGTAAGATCGTGGTGGTGGTTGGTTCTCACGATCTTGAAGTGGACAGGCGGTCCACCGAATGAAGTGAAGCCGAGATGCCAATTGACCTTGAGCGTCTGCAGCCCGTGATCTGCGGCTCTACGCACCGCGTTTTCCCAGCCGCCGACGACCATTCTGGACCCTTTGAGATACTCAATTGATATTTTTGGGGGATGCAAGGAGATAAGTGACTCACGTAATGGAGATTTAAGCTTCATTTTAACTCCTGGCGGTCACGTCATTGGATCTAAGCCTCTTTCAACGCTTGGCTGCGACTGACCAATTATCGTGCGGGTGTGCCAGATACCTGTTCTCTCACCGTGATAATAATTGACCTTGTATTCTTGCCAGTGTCGATAAATGAGTTTTTGGTCGTTAGTTAGCTTTCTTGGCATTGTCAGCCAATGGTGAGACACCAATTGAGCACGTGGATTGATCCTGGAGGATACGGCATGTCTCGAAGCACAAGTTTACCGTCTATTTCCATGCATTATCATGGAGCAAGATAACTAATAAAAAGAGGATTAAAAATTTGCTGCAATTCATCAAAGCAGCATCCCTAAGAAAACTCCCCTCCCCATTCGCCAGATTCGACAGCATCATCTTCCTATATCAAGCGAAATCTCTGTATTGGTACCCCTCGCTTCTTTAGCTCGTCTTCTGACATTCTTGGATCACAGCCCGGTCCTTCCCTCGCACCTCTGCAATTCCAATCCTTATGTATCCATACAAGTCGTTGATTCTCAGGACTGGAAATGCTAATAACTTGTTCAGTATATCCATCAGGCAAAGCAACTCCCTCGAGGCGCGGGTCTGATCGATGTATAGGACGTCCTTCTTTCCAGAAGGCAAGCATAGATGTAGAATTGCACCATCCCCTCTGCCAGCCGCGGAAGTCATCCCCAAGCGGAGCCTGACCGTCAGAAAAGCCTGGATGATAGCACGGCCCAATCACCAAGTAGGATCCATCTTTCGGTTGAGGGCGGAGAACCAGGTTGCTGCGCAAGCCAAGGAGAGTCACAATCATATCACCTCTGCGACTTCCTGTTGGGACACGGACAAAGTTTCCATTGCGTGTCTTTGTGTACCCTGACACTAGATCAAGTCTGAAGATAGACACCAAGCGGGGAGGGAGAGTGGTGCTCGTAGGATCTGCCATCAACTCTCGGATGATCTCTCGCGCCTTTTCAAGCGACATGGATCTCTCGTCTGGTGCAAATCCAGTTATGTTCATGCTGTAGTCCCAGAAATCGCCATATCCCATGACTGTTAACAGCTCGTTGAGGCAATCATCGTCATGATGGAGGTCGTTTCCTACGAGATGCTCGACCATATCTGCAATACATTCCTCGAAAGGCTGCAAACCTTCCCCGGGAAAAATATATGGGTCGTCGCCTATCTCATCGCAAGGCACCCCGGCCACCTCCAGAATACCAGATTCGATCAAAGTCGCGGAGCAGGCAGAACTTCCACATGCATCGTTCCTGAGCACAGGGGTATTTAGAGGTCGTTCAAGGTCCACTACCCAACTGGGATATACATCAGAGTCGCAGTATTCCAGAAAACGAAGATTTCTTTGCTGACTGAGGTGAGCGATGAAAGCTGAACTGAGAATCTGTTTGAGAGACTTTGTGTAATCCACAGTGATACATCGGGCTACAGCAGGTTCCATTAACCCTCGAAGTGCATATAACCTATCGCGATTGTCAGAGCAGTGGTATGGATTCGTGAACACCAGCTGGGTCAGCCAATTGCGACACCTCTTATTGGTTCTCTCAGTTGTACTAGCCCTCAGGATAAATGCGTCGTTGTTTGTATGGCAGCTATCTGGATCGAGGAAGAATTCCCGTGGTGGAGGCCTACATGTGCATACAAAAAGGCCTGCATTCTTGAACTTGCTCCATGTAATTTCCTCACTTCCTAGTCGCACAACGTATGTTTCTTGATTTGCAAGGACTATCTCCTGATAAGTCCAGAGACGGCGGTGCCATTCTAAAGCTAGTGACTGTTCAAACGCAGGCCACTGGTCCTGGGTTAGCAGATGGGGCTCTCTGCAATCGATGGCCGTCTCGTTCCTGTTTGCGGTAGAGATCAATCTACTAAATACGGGTTGTAAAGAGCTTCTGGCATGAGCAGGCCAGGGAGGTTGAGTATGTTTGCTACCCATCGCAGCATCTCCATAGCTGTATGACTCCAAGATGTTGCGGGGCCTAGCCAAACGACGACTCTGCTGGCAAACTCATAGATATCGTGCATGCGCTAAACTTAACCGGAACGTTCAATAACATCTTTCTGATTGATGCAGATTGAGTCGAACCAGATTATGCGGGGTAGATTGTTATATCACATTGCCCGCAAAGCAGAGGCCAGATTCGGCCCAATGTCAATATCTCCAAAATCCGAAGGCGTGTCTGACGGCTCTCCAACTGTCGGGTTCTCAGTGGTAAGTTTAATTTGCTCTGGATGAGACTGGTCACCCCAGCAATAAGACAAAGCTTCGAAGTCTGGTATGTCTCCATTTATTGGTAACAATTTCCTGTGGAAGATGGTGCCGGTAAGCCGATCGTCGGACATACCGGGTTGCAGTTCCAGGAGCCGTATCTCCCCAGGGAGCAAGGGAGGATACGGGAAGCGGGGCATCGTGGAATTTGTTATGAGCTGGAGCGATTTCAAAGAAAAGGAGAGCGAAGGGAATTCCTAGAAAGAAAGGAGCCAATGTTATATGGGCAGTGGAGGTTTGCAGCCTGGTGAGGCTGTGCATGCACACCACGACGAAGTGGCAGGCAGAATCCATTTTTGGCAAGCCACAAACCAAGAAGTGCAAGGGTATAGAACGGTTAGTTTAGGTCCGATGAAAGCGATTTGTCCGTGGCCAACAGCATCAGAGGTCAAGGCTTTCTTTCTGGCCCGGCATTACACAACCTTTGGCAAACAGCTGTGATAGTAAGGATCAAGACGAGGGTTTGTAGCGCTTAATACTCTGCGAATGTCACGTGGTAAGATAATAAGGGATAAAAACGAATATAGAAGTTTTAAACTGAGCTCAGTATATAAGAAAGTCATGAAGGAGAGTTGAGGAAAGGACCGTATCCAGTACGAAGCCAACCCCCATTTTTATGCCATCTAGCTAGACGCAACCAAGACCTCAGGCTCACCGTTAGTGTAGCTAACACAAACCTGTCCATTGCCATCAGACGTGACAGTTCCGCTTCCAAAGACCTTATCCCAAGTCTTGTTGTTCTTTCCAGTGTTGAAGCAGTACTGTCCCGAGTATCCCTGGCCGCGGTTCAAAGTAAGAACAATAAGATCACCGTCAGCACGACTCCATGCATAAGCGCTGTTCTGCGAGTAAAGATGCTTGTGATCATTTCCACCAAGACCACCGACCGCTGAGCGAGCCTTGGAGAGACGTGAGATGTGTTGGTAGAGATCTGCGTTGGTGCTGAAGCTGCTTCGCCAGAGATCCTCACGGTTGGCGGGATCATTGCCGCCAGCGTAACCTTGCTCCGTTCCGTAGTAGACAATGGGAATACCTCGGGCGAGGATGACGTATGCGAGGGCGTTCTTGAGAAGAGCTTTGTCGTTCTTCTGGCTTAGCCAACGGGGATTGTCGTGGTTGTCGATGAAGGTGCCGAGGATAGTGGGGTCGGGGAACTTGTTGCTAATCTCATCGTGCATGGCGACAACATCTGAAGGATCGCCTTTTTGTTGGTAGAACCGATTCATGGGGTAATACATAGCATAGTTCAAAAGACCAGGCATGACCTGTGCATAACCAGCAAGGTAATCAGGCCCTCCATCCCAAACCTCACCGATGGCGTAAACACCAGCAGCATCTTGGAAACCGGGCCAGAAAGGCTTCTCGACATGCTTGACGGTATCGATGCGGATACCATCGAAGCTGTACTCGGAGACGAGCCACTTGATCCAGTCGTAGAGGACCTTCTTGACAGTGTCGCTGCCGGTGTTGAGGTCGGGAAGACCCGCGATCTCGCACTGCTCTATGCTGTTCTGGTTGCTGTAGTCAATGTCGCAGGGAGTGTGGTATGAGCTTTGTTCGTTGAGGGGAGAGGGTTTGTGGTCTGAGATGCCTTTGCCCATGTGGTTTGCGACGACGTCGCACATGACGTACATGTTCTGGAACAGTCAGCACGGGATCATAAAGACAGACCAACAAGGCTGTCACGGCAGAACAACATGGGAAGAGTAATTTGGCTTACCTTGTCATGAGCAGATTTGACAAGACTCTTCAAGTCATCTGCAGTACCATACTTGGAGTTGACCGCATACAGATCCTTAGCCCAGTATCCATGATATCCCCCATCAGTATCTATCGCCCTGTCAGTCACAATCTCTCACACGTTTTCGCAACACTTACTGTCAACGACGGGAGTAATCCAAATAGCATCAAATCCCATGCCCTTGATATAATCAAGCTTCGACTCCAAACCCTTAAAAGTTCCACCACAGTAATTTCCGAGGTTTCCGCATGCACTACCGCCATTGTCATCAGCACTGCGCGCAACACGATCAGTAAGTGCGAAGTAAATATTTCGCGACTTCCAAGCGTTTGCATCCGCTGCGCGAGCAAGCGGGCTGATGCTAGCGACGATGGTCGCAAGAAGAGAGAACTTCATTTTGAAATGAGGCGAAGAATGAAGATGAGAAGTGCTGCTGAATCCCAAGACGCGCCGGGACAAAGCCCTTTTATCGTAAAATTGAAAGTGTTCAAGACAAGACGAATAGTATGTTTCGGATGAGGAGGATTTAATTACAGTGTTAGAGCTTTGTTCAGCTACAGCACCAAGGACCAAAGGATTCGTTAACAGTGGGTTAACAGGCGACCAGAAGCCGCAAAAACCTCCGGAGCTGACTTCTTGCGTGTGATTGGGTGCGTCTGCGGGGTCATGTTATTAAACGTATAGTGCACGAGCGTTTGATGTTGAGACGGTAGCTCCAATGATGATCATCGTGACAGGGGTACACCAGATGACCTCTCTAACTTGGTATCGGCCCGAAACTCGATCGTCTTGGTGTCACGTTGACAGGCGGAGTTTCCGCCTGTTCCCTGCGCGTATCATGCACCACGTTGTCGTCTGCATGGGTATTTCATCATCCATTCTTGTTTCAAATGGCTCACCTCCCTATTCCATCACGGAGCTTTTTCAGCGTCGCACGGACTAGCACCAATTAGGTAACAGTTCCTGTTATTCGTTTGGAACAACATCTTGATAGCCTTTAGCACTTTTACCGTTTTAGCATTATATCCCGTTGATTCGGGCCGCCCCCGCAAGTGTGAGTGTCTAGCATACATCCTCGGCTCTCAACCCCGGATTTCTGCACGTTATCCCTCTTTGAGCCCATGATTTCTTTGCCCTACCGGCAGTTTTCGGTCCTACTCACTCAGCCAAGAGTGTTTCTCAGTGGTGGAAATAATGTCGACTTCTTCTTTCGTATCTTACCCTATCGTTGTGATGGGCGTTGCGGGTAGACATTTCAGCTGGTGATTGCTTCATCACCGCCGGTGAAGAGCCGAGCGTTGGATGAACTGATATCAGATATTGATTTTAGTCATTGCACGAGTATCGTGAAAACTCTTTTCTGGGGGTGCTGAGTCCATTTATGGTGTTTATGCTGTCGATCGCTGTGCTCGATTGCCGAGGTTACCTCCCAATCCCAACACTATGGCCGTGCGACGTAGCAATGCATCTCATGCTTGCTGCAAGCGAGCTTATACATTCCTTTTGTAAAGCATGAAGAGCGGTGTATTCTGACCGACTGAAATCAAGATTCAGTCTATAATTGGCTTTGAGGCCATCCGTGGATATCCGCTGGCCCGATGAAGATGTGAAGGCGCAATTGTGAGTTCGGTGGTATTCACATTATTGCTGGCCATTGACGACATCAGAATAGTATGAGGTCTTTTCCTGTTTGCTTGGCGAACAAGTCCCATCTCATATCGCCGCCATTCTTCCAATAATCCCTCATGAACTCGAGGACATTGTCATAGCTACCCAATCCACGTGCAGTCATGCTCTCCATCGTCTCTACGACAATCGTGCGTTCGGCATGAGTCGTTGAGTCGCAGCCTACTGCAAGAAGTGGCCACAAAAGTTGAGCGTGAACAGGAGACTGTTTGCTAATATTCTGTAGTGAATCGATGATCGATTTCACTGCTATTTGAACTTTGGGGTTGTGCTTGGGTAGTTCGTCCACCCGTCTGTATAGACATAGTAGTGTTGCATCGGTGAATAGTCTGTGGCTGGTTTCTAGTTCTATCCGGAGCACCACGTCTGTTACTGTCGAGGCGGTCTTTTTCCGAAGCTCGATCAATCGAAGTTCTAGTTCGTGAGAATGTGCGCTGCGTACTAAATCACATCCATCCAACTGGCCACTTGCATTAACATTCATGCAATATGGCTCAAATAGCTCGCAAACCATATTGAGAGCAGTTACCAGTTCTCGAGAAAAGCCGGAAGTGAGGTCAATGCGCCCCAAGTCGGGCATACACGTCAAAAGGTAGTCCCAGTCAATGAACCCTTTCGTCTGCCGCGAAGGTAAGGGCAGGCCTGACAGCCTGTTCATTAAAAGGAGGTGAACGAGCCACTTGAGACTCAACCACCATAAAGGATCCAAACTATACTTCGACTTGTCACGCTGAACAATATGAAGAGCCCCGTCGAGGTGCTTCCGAAAGGTCGTAGTATCCCCTGCGCAAACACATGTCGTAGCCAGCATCAACGTCGTCGGCAGTATAGCCACGCCAAGGTCGCCAAATCCCGGTGTAGTAATTGCTTCTCGGAGGTTTGCCAGACATTCCATAGTCGCCAATATGGCTGCACTTTTCGATTCTGGGTTTCGTGCTATCCTGAAGAGTTGACTGCTGCTGGCGGCGATCATTGCCCCCATGATACAGGGGCTGAGATCAGCGGCTGGCAGAATCAAGCTTAGGGCCATGTCCGGTTGCAGTGGCCAGTATACTGTTGCTGTATGGGCTACAAAGTGCTGGAAGTAGATCCGCCGAGGATCAGACCGGAGTGGAGGGCTGGATGGAAGGGAGATGGAGATGCTGAGCCTTGGTGGGCTGACTGCAGGAAAAGAAAACAGGAATTCAGAAGAGTCGTTTAATATTGATGGTGAAAGAAAGTTGCTCTCAAACGTGTCGGATGTATCCGAATAAGAAATGAGTTGGTTGGAAGTGACTGGTCCCAGAGACAGTTGTCGTTCACTAGCCGTCTCATTGGTTGAAGATGGCCGTGTCGTGATCTGTAAATGTGGAATGGAGTGAGTCTGTTTTCAATCGAATCATCTCACTTCAAGGCAAATGAACCATACCTGAGCATTATTTGCTGGCTTCCGTTTCGCCACTCTGAAGTTCTTGACGCTCAACTCATATGAGCATAAGTGAGGGTACTTGTAGCATCGTGAACATGACGGTCTCTTCTCATCGCACTTGTTCAATGTCAATACATATAAAATATGAGAGATGGCAGCGAACCTACCTTCGCCTTCTTCCTCTTGCACTCAGTGCATCCTGCACGTCGTCTTTGGGACTGCTCCATTGCGTCATATACTTAGCATGTGAGACGAGACGAAACTCATGAGAGTTGTGTTAGAGAAGTGATTCAGAGCTATTTCCGGGGTTATAGAGTGGGATTCTTGATGGCCTCTCATCATGTTGATGAGAATTGATGTGACACAAAATGAGAGAAGTGAATGTGAACGGACCCCGCATATCGACAGGCAGACTGGGTTGAAAAATCGGCAGAAGCTCAACAGCCAATCACGATTCATCTTAGCCCCCTTGCCGGAACGCGATCAACCTTTGGCGCCGGCATCAAACACGCGACTAAACCGGTCAAAACCATGCCTGATCTCATCAATTGACGACACTTACCAACACAAACTTCATTATGCTTCCTCAACTCATAAATCTAAGCCCAGCGCCATGTTAAACACGTCAAAATGCCAACCAACCCAGAAATCTTCGCCATCGGCCAGGAAGCCCTTAGACAATGGAGTCTCAACAAACTCTACGTCTACCGCACACCCCTCATCCCAGCCAGAACCATCAATAGAAAGTACGGTTCAAAACTATGGTTCAAACTTGATCACCATCAGTTCACTGGTTCTTACCACTTCCGCGGTGCCATAGCAAGAATGAAGGACAACCCTACCAAAAAGCCATTCGTGACAGCGTCGACGGGGAATCATGCCATGGGTGCTGCTCTTGCGGCGCATGCACTCGGAACGAAAGTCACTATTGTCATGCCAATGGTTGTTGAGAAACATCTGCTTGAGAAGGTGATGCAGTACGGTCCTGAGATTGTGCGATATGGACATGATCTCAACGAAGCGAGAGCGTATGCAAAAGACCTTGCTGAAAGATCAGGCCATATATACTTCTCACCCTACGATGATATGATGGTCCTCGCCGGTCTAGGCACCGCCTGCGTCGAAGTCCTCCAGCAATTCGAAGCCTACGGGAAGGATATCCACAATATCTTCGTGCCCATGAGTGACATTGCACTCATAAGCGCCATAGGCTGCTTCGCTACAGATGCAAAAAGGCAAGCCGGCGATTTACGACCCAAAGTCAAAGTCTGGGGCGTCACAGCGCTAAACTCAATGACACTCGCTGCTTCACTATCTGCTGGATTTCCTATCGAGACGGAAACTTCACCTACCATTGCTGCGTGCGAAGAAGATAATGATGTTGTACGGGATGGGATTGACTTTCAGTCGGCGAGAGCGACGGTTGATCATGTTGTTACGTGTACGGAGGCAGAGATCTTGGTGGCGTTGAGACAGCTCCATTTGCAGGAGAAGCAGTATGTTGATGGGTTTTCGGCATTGGCGCTTGCGGGGTTTCATAAAGTTGCTGATAGGGTGAAACATGAGATTAGTACTGTTATCTTGTGCAGTGGGAACTACGATAGGGATAATATGGCGAAGCTGGTTTATGGGAACTGATATTTTACGGTTATGCATAGGACAAGCCTGCATTTCACATCGTCGAGTTGATCTCTTCTGTTGGTTTTGCTTGTACTAGGATATATCATATATCAACGCTTTTTGCCAGTTCCTCCCATTCACGGCAAATCTCCAGCGTTTCCTCACACTTGGTCTTGACTCTCGACCAGCTATCCGAGCCTAAGGGTACCCTCAAAGGCGCATTCTTACCCTCTGCAAAGCCGATCCCTTTAACTAACTCAATCATCCTAGCAACTGCCTTCCCAGGGTCCCCGGGCGAATTCCCCGTCAAAGTCCCTTCAGCCTGTCGAACCGCCTCATTGAACTGAGCATACTCTGGAACCCGAGCTTCAACGTGCTGGATCTTGTTGAAGACTGGAGTGCGACAGTATCCTGGCTCGACAATGAGAACTTTCAGGCCTGGGGCGAAGATGGCGAGTTCTTTGGATAGACACTCAATGGCGCCTAAAGTTGTCAGTAAGTAAGAGCTTAAGATATGAAAGATTGACCACGACTTACCTTCTAGGGCGAATTTGCTGGCGCAGTATCCAGATGCACTGGGATCAGCGTGCCATCCAGCTTGAGACCCGACGAATAGCAAGGTTCCAGAGCCCTTGTTCCTCAAGTACGGCAAGACGGCGCGAGTGATGTTCATAGGTCCGTGAAAGTTGACCTGGAAAGACTTTTCCATATCCTCTTGACTATTCTTTCATCAGCTGCTTTCGAACTAGCTTACCATCCATACTCACGTCAGCTCCTCTACTGCCCCACTGAGGATGTACCCGGCGTTGTTAACAACAACATCGATTCCATTGTAGATACTCCAAGCCTCGTCGATCTTGAACTTGATGACCTCAGAAGAGGATGAAACATCGAGGTCTAGAATAGCCACACCAGTTTCTTTGAGGTGTGCCAGCTTTGTATCGGCGTCGCGGCCAGTGGCTACGACGTTATCGCCTGCAGATCGAAGTTGACGAACGAGGGCTTCGCCAAACCCGCTGGAACAACCAGTGATGAACCAAGTTGAAACCATGATTGAATAATTATATTTCTTTAGCTTTCAAAGGATCGCAGAGTAAGATAAAGATAAGAATTGTAAGGGTTACGTTTTATACTTGCGGTGAGAACCATGTTCGGGATCCTCTGTGGTGGATTGAGTCAGCATCAGTGGGACCAGGCTGACAGCTAACGTTAGTTAATCTTGGCTATCCTTGCTTAAAAAAGACCTCTAGCTCAAAGACAATCCGATTCCTGATTAGGGTCTGTAATTTTATGACGCAGAATGTGATCTTTCTATGCTCAGGTGATACTACCATACAAGAACCAAGAAGCAGTTATCCGCCATTCTTGTACCTCCCATTTGCTATTCATCTCCGTAAGCCAAATATATGGCATCACCACGGGTTTATACCTTGAACTCCAATGACCTTCCCAACACCTTCATCCTTCTCACCCTTAACGACACGCGCAATTCTCTCCCCTCCTTCAGCCGGCTCAGCTGCTCCTCGCTGCTTAAGAGACTCCGCATCACTCGTAAAGTTCGTCGCACACAACCCTGGATCAACTCCAAACACCAAGAAACCCTCTGACTTAAGCCGGATGTTATACATCGTCATGAGCATGTTCAGCCCAGCTTTACTAGTCCGGTATTCCATCGCACCAGCGCTATGAAGCGGTGATTCAGGGTTGGACGTATGAGTAATAGACCCGGTGCTTGAAGTGACAAACACGAGACGAGGAGGTTTATGCTCTGACTTGCGAAGAAGAGGGAGAAACGCTTCGGTGACGCTGAGCGCACCAACAAGGTTTGTCTCAAGAACCCTGCGGAAAGCTTCGCGCGTCGGAGGACTAGCCATTGAGATGATTCCAGCGTTATTAACCAGAATATCCAATCTTCCCCATTCGGAAGCTAGAGTTTGAGCAGCAGCATCAACAGAGTCATCATCTGTAACATCAATCTGAATGCTGGAGACTGTTCCTTTGATGTCGTCGAGTGACTGGAGTGACCGTGCTGCTATCTCCCCCTTGGCTTGATCTCGACTTCCAATGATGACATGGTATTTAACCGAAGAGAGAACTAGGTTCTTGGCGGTTTCGAAGCCGACGCCCTGATTGGCGCCTAGTTGGATATCTTAATGGAGAGTCTGTGTGTCTTTGTGTGCGGTGACTCACCGGTGATAAGGACCAGCTGCTTGTATTTGGACATTTTGCGTAAGGGACTAGATGAGCTCTGGTGGCAAATTGGAAGATAAAGGGGATTTTTGACAGACATATGTAGTGGTGCTCTTGTACCGTCTCTTCGTGTCGCTACAAGCGGACTTAAGGCAAGCTCTAGCTTAAAATCCGCCCGCGGGCATCTTGTCGGAACCCCCGGAGATACCTCCACGGAGATATCAAGGTACGCTCATTGGCCAATTGCATCTTTCTCTCTGGGCTCAGTTCCTTCAGGATTCTCTTGGGCTGGGTTTATCTCATTCTTTCCTCCTGCGCAATCATAGTCAGTTGCCGCCCCCAGCCCAAATTCAAGCGACTATGTTGATGCGTTCCATTTCAATAACCTCGCTGGACAATCCCTATAGGGCTTGCTTTACCATGTAAGCACAGGAGGTCTCAAACTGGCGGGGAACCGTAGTCCTCGAGAGTATTCGAACTTTGTGTATGGAGTGCAAGCCCGGGAGATTTCGACTGGCATCGCTGGCTAGACTAACATCTCAAAGGCTCCTTGCCGTCAATTTTATACCATCCGAAAGGACTTGTTTGTGGCATAATTCACATGTATATTTGAGTTCTCTTACTTCTAGAGTGTGGCAGGAAACCAGAACTTGACATTACAAGGGACGTCCAGCGGCCCGGCTTTCATCCGTTGAAAGGTCGAACCAACAACCAAATCCTAGTAATGCTGCCTAACCAACATGTTTTCCTCTCATCATCAGATATAAACCTTCCAAGATGCAAACTTCGCCGCCTACGATCCGCGTTGACTCTCTCCCCAAGGACGCTGGCGTTACATTCAAAGACTCTACTTTCTTCACGAGAAATGGGCCTGGAGCAACCTTTCCATCTACAGATCAAGTCCGAGCCAAGAGTGAAGCTGGTGGCCACGTCCTTGATAGACATAATACTGTTATCTTCGAATCACTTGGTTTGGTCGTCAAATTTGGTAAAGAGCCTCGTGTCACCGTTGCGGAAGGCCAGTGCCTTTGGTGGTTGCGTCGACATCTTCCATGCGTCCCCGTGCCTGAGATATATGGCTGGGTAGAGGATGAAGGAGAAGTCTTTTTGTACATGCAGCTGGTTGAAGGTGCGACCTTGGAGAAAAGGTGGGATTCCTTGAGAAAAGAGGACAAAGTCGGGGTTTGCGAACAACTACGAGATATGGTCAATGAGTTGCGTCGGGTAAAGCGAGATCCAGAGGAAGAGTTTCTTGGTACGTGAGAACCCGACTACCATGGGATTATCATCTTAATCAGTCAACAGGGCAAATCAACCGCGGACCACTACAAGACGTGGTATTCGCTGACGGAATCCGACCAAGAGCAGGGCCGTTTTCATCCGTGAAAGAGTTTCATGACTGGTTTTCCTTCTTGATAAGACGGCAAGCCGCAAGTGGTCCCCACTGGGAAGGTTACAAGCTCGAGGATATACCCGATCCATATCGTCAACTACTGCCTGACGACCCTGGAGTCGTGTTCACTCATGCTGACCTTCACCAAAGCAACATAATGTTGTCTGAAGGCTCACCCTGCCGTGTTATCGCTCTGATAGACTGGCACCAGTCAGGCTGGTATCCCGATTACTGGGAGTTTTATAAGGCTGTGTATACCAACCACTGGGAGTCTGAGTGGGTGCAGGAGTACATCCCGATGTTCTTGGATAAACCCCGAGAAACGTTTCTTGATGGGATTGATAGCTACGCAGCCTCATGGGGTTTCATGTAGCCTTGGGAACAACTGTTACTATAAAGTGAGGTGATGTTAGAGATTGGGAACTATCTCGCCACAAAGATAATGGTCCCGCACCTCTCGGGGGGTTCAACGAGTACTTGACGCGTTTGGGAAAAAGAAAACTACAGCCTGAGATCTTCAACGGAGTGCAAAAAACATACAACAGCGGGGATTCGCTGGTCGTCACCGACCCAACTACTAATCCGCCCCTTACAGGCTTGACTCTGGGAGAGCAGACGGGATCCCGTATTTTCCTGTAGGTATGGTCGTATGTGCTTGGTTGAAGACGAGATTCGGTACAAGTCCAGGGAACTAAACGCTGCGTCCTTGTTCCAACGCCTTGACATCTCGCGAGTCAGATATGCATCTCAAGTTGAGTCAAACCATTAGTTAATGGTTGATCTGAAAAGTGCAGAGTGGAGTACTTTATGGATTCCTTTACCTGTCATGCCTTAGTTGATCTAATGGAGAAGAGAGCCAGATTCTCTCTTTATACCCTCCGAGTGCTATTCTCCTAATTGTAGTACGCATGGCCTGCCAAGAAGTCCAGAATGTTCAGAACCGTCCGAACTTCCCTGAAATGGTTTCACATGCAACGGCTCCCAGTTTTCCGCGACGCTATGGTGCTGACCGATGTTCTTCTATACGGACAAACCAATGAAAAGGAGATTCTGCCAGGCTGAGGGGATCGCCAAGCACGCTATACCCTGATGGTATATCTAGGCGAAAACCTAATTGCTGGACGAGGCTGAGCAGTGGATTCACTGTGGATGCCTGCGCCATGGCCGTGGACCCGGCATGATCTTTATAGTCATCAAGATCCCATCCAGTTGAATATCCGCATTCAGTTACCTTCACTTTTGATCATAATGGCAGGGCAGTACTACGCCGTGCCGTCAAACGGCCAGCACGACATCCATCTTGAATTCCAGAACCCCCCAACTACACCAAACCCACCACCCAGAACCTTCCAAGGTCTTCCAGCCCGTCGCCGATCAAAAGTAAAGCTGTGGCTCGGCCTCGTCGGAAAATGGTTCATCACAGTCATCTTCATCATAGTCGTCTACGGGATCTTGATCGCGTATGCTTTGTACGATGTCATATCAGAGAAACAGAAGAAATATTTCAATGCACTCATCACGGGGTTTCTTATTGCTCTGGGTTTGTCGACTATGAGTCAGTTGACGCATGCGGTGCAAGATTTGAGATGGTGGATCTTGAGTAAACGGCCAAGGTCCCGTCAAAAAGTTGGTTTTGAACGAGGTCGGAAACGAGCACTTCACTAATTGGTGGAAAAATAGGTCAAGGCGATTTTGCATGTTCATAGTATGAGTCAAGTATTGGTCTTGGCATTCAAATCGAGTCGGTGGACAATACATGTTGGAGTCGCAACCTGGGTAGCGCTATTTCTCGTGAGTTCACATCTGGTTTCTCTCAAAACCTGACCAACACAATCAGGCAACTCAAATCGGTTATGCCTCACTGGGTCTGTGCTACTCGGTCGAAAAAACCGAAGACCAAGGCCTCTTGGTTCCCGGAAACGTCTCCATCGCGAACTTAACCACTATCTCAGGTTCGAATATTGTCAACGCATCTAGTTCAACCAAGAGCGAAGAGTACGCGGCAAACAGCTACGGGATCATATCCCTGGCTTTAAACGAAGGGACTCCCGATGATATCCCTTTCCCTGGGACTTTATTCTTTGCAGATAATAAGTTTCTGTTCTGTGATGGCGGGTCGTGTGCCTATGTCTTTCGTGAGACGAATACGCTTACTCTGAATAATCCGATAAGTGCTCCTGTCTCAGCGGTCACGGACAGGAAAGTGAATATCACGACGCATTGCGATGCGCTGAAGGTGCGTCAAGGGGGCAATGGAACTGGGAAGATGATTACCGTCTATAATGGGAGCAGAGAAACCAACATCACATTGCCTAGCAAGGAGGGTTCTGGTGAGAAGATTTACATGGCATCTCCCTCTCGCAACTGCGGCAGCGATTGCAGTATTGTTTCGATATTTGAACCATCGTCGACCGATCCGTGGCTTTACAACTGCACCGTCAAAATGAGCCCTGTCGAAAACGCCGAGAGGCCAGAGCACCAAGTTGGTCAGAGACTCATGCGCCTAGCAACATCGGCGATAGCCCTAGGAGGCCCCGACGGCCCAAACGACACCCGATCAAACAGCTACCCCGCTGCGTCAATATTCGGCATACCACTCAATGGCTCAACGGAACAAGTGGAATATCTTTTATCACGCTTCGCAACGGGCATGCTGGCAGCTGTCATCGAATCAAACACAGATATCGTGCTGGCCGGCCAGATGCCTACGGTCGGACAGATACTCAACGTTTCACACTGGGGAATTATCACCCTGATTTTGTGGATCACGGCGTTTCTTCAGTTGTTGGTGGCTGTTGTGGCGACTAAGGTGTCGGAACGGGTTGTTGTGCCAGAAGGTGATTCCCTTTCTGAAGCTAGAGTCTTGAGGGGTATGGTTGAGGAAGATGTGTTGGATGAGGATAGTGCGGCGGGGAAGGGAAAGAGTTTATGGATTTATAGGAATAGACATGTCGGCGATGGGTTGTATGATTTGTATATGGAGGAGGTAAGAACGTAGCATGCTGATATCGCATACCTCAAGTTATCATTGCCTAAGACTTAATTGATAGAAAAATTATTAATCCATGATAATGGCCACAGTGACGTGTAGAGGTGAAGTGCCGCCCAAAGTTTATAACTCCTAGTATGCAGGAGATGTCTGAGCAACCTCAGTTTGGTAAATCATTGCGGCGGGTTGTAGTCGTACATGCTATCTCCGACATTTATGCTAGTGCCCCACGAAATGCGCTTTCAAACGATCCCAACTGTTCCTTGATTTGCACCGCGGACCTGGCCAAGAGCGGCAGATATGAAATATAGTATAAAGCAAAGGCAGAGGCTATAGTCATGGCTTAATCTATCTGTCTTCTAGTGATATTAATGTTGATCTAGGGTAGTTTCTCTAGGCACCGGCTTGACCTCGGGTGATGGGTGTCTTACTGAGCCCGATTCGGTATCAGTTGGCGGGTTTAGCTCAGTTGGGAGAGCGTCAGACTGAAGTCAAACTTCAATCAATTGATATCTGAAGGTCATGTGTTCGATCCACATAAACCGCAATTTATTCTTTTTGCATGTCACTGCTCCCTTTCACTCTGTCTTTTTCTTTAGATAGTAGAGCGCCAACCACTCACTCTCAATTCGTCCCTAACATGCACTCCCCGTATCGAAGTAAATACATATCAACAGTCTGGCCCTTAGCTCTATCTCTCTCCTCATCTCATCCCCAACTCCTCCGTCTCAATCCTATTACAACCCTTTATGAAATTTCGTAGAAGTTTAAGGACTTAGTATTTGGCACGCAGTTTCTTCCAAAGCTTATGCATGCGCTCAGCTTGTCCAGGCGTAAACCTCTTGGGACCACATTCACTGCACCTCATTAGCCATGTTTCCAGCCTCAAAATACGAACAACTTACGGCTCGACATAGTCCATAAAATTATCCGTAGGATCAAAACCAGGTTTATCAGGACAGCTGTTGCGATCAGGCGGAGGGCAAACTCCATACTCCGGAGGCGATGCCTCATAAGGAGTATCATCAACATAGTCACCCGGCTCCTCGCAACCATTCTCAAAGGTATGCTCCAGACCAAGCCAGTGCCCAACCTCATGAACGGTCACGTAGTTGAACTTGGGAGGGACTTCGCCGGGGTTGTCGGGCCTCATGATGCAGCCATCGAAGAGGATATCGTCTTTGGTGGGGTTGGGAACAGGGAGCTCGCACTTTCCACCAGGGGGCATACTCGCAATGAAGTACAGGTTGAGATCCTTGTAGGTCCCTTGCCTCAATGCTGCTCGGAACTCCTCTTCGAAGTTACCGACTGGACTAATGGGATAAGCCCAGTCAGAATTGACGGTTCTGGTGGTGTTCATCAACTTGAACGAAAAATTCCAGGGCTTGAACTTCTCGTTGAGCAGGTCCATCTGGCCCTTGACCGTAGCTTGCTGCGAAAGGTTAGTACAAGACTCTCAAATTTATCTCTGAGCTTACTTTAAGGTAGTTATCTTCTTCCTTCTTGCTTGCTGCGAGGATATGCACGTATGTTTTGACCTCTACATTCTTATGTTGTCCTCGGATTTCGAGATGCTCATTTGCAAGGTCCTTTGAAATAGCCTTCAAGCCACTGCTGGATCCCGAGGTACCGCAGTCAAAGCCAGCGGCTGACACAGAGTTGGCTAGGAGGCCGAGAGCAAGAGCAGATTGAAGATGCATACTGAGTGATGAGAGAAAGCCAACGCAGTGAATACTTCAAGACAGGGTGCGCCAGATGTGTGAATCTTACTATTTTATATACGTTTGAGTTTTTCGTATTGCCAGCTTGCAATTGTGACTTTGGAATCCTTTACAATCCTTCAGACACTGCGCCACGTTCGCCAGTACTGGTGAAAGTCTTGGCGGTACCCCTCACGAGGTCGAAACACGAGTTCAGACCATGTTAGCGTTACCTTAAGGACGGTTGAATAGGAAATAAGAATCTTGGTGCAGGGGTTTTTGGAGATGCAAGCAGGCTGACACTTCTTCTATTGGCTGGTTCATCGCGTGAGGATCGCGGGGTTACGTGGTCTTTGTTTGTTCTAGGCAGAGAATCAGGCAAACAGACACAGTTGTAAGATTGGAATCGTAATACACGGACTCAAATACGCCGTTTGTTGAAGAGTACACTATTCCGAATCTGTTCACGACGCGCGGTCTTTGCATTGTCCGCTTTTTACTGGCAGCTATCATGACTGTAGGCTTCCATGATGGAGCGAGCTAATGTTGACAGCACATTGCAACAGAATAACTGCAAAGCATGTTGATTCTCGTATAAGTTGCATCTGCACAGCCCTATAGATTGAGGGTGAGAGGTTGCTGCGAAGATCTCGGCAGAGTATGCCTTTAGGCTAATATCCGGTTTACCAGAATCTTGAGCCCCTGAGGTATGGGCCGATTTACGACGCTTAACCCACGCGGCTAGGAGATGCACGAATTTTCCTACGAATATGTATGATGTTGAATGTGTGAATGGAGTTTTTATTAGCTACCTGCGCGTAATCTAGGGTCTCCTCTCTGCACAATTTGATCTATAGACTCCGTTCTACAGTGCCTTCCAATCTGGATAGGTTGGTTTAGGGTTAAAGATTGACCTTGAACTCTAAAAGCCGGGGACGAGGCTGGGACTTCCCAGGACGGAACTTTTCCGCAGTTAATTAATGCAGTATAATAACTTGTTCCCTTGTAACTAGGGTCAAGGCGTTATGATACTCAGCAATGAAGAGCGATGCGTTGGAGGACATCATGTCCACATATTGGACGAATTTTGTGTGATATCTCGATGCAAAACGTCGAAGTGCCAATGCTCAAAGAGCTTCTCATTCTGAATTCTTGAAGTCAAATTATCATGCAAACCTTTTGGTCATAGTCAGTATGAGCGTGATCGAAATCAGAAGGTTTTATACAGCAAGCTCGCTCTCTGGCTCCACGGGCCAAGAGCAAGTCAGGTGGTGCTGGGAGTCTGCTTTAGCGTTCAGATTTGGAGCGTATCCTATCCCTCTGCCCTATCGTGCAACGGATAACTGATGTGGGTTGCAGGTCAAGATTTGAGTTCATGTGTATTGTTACATATGCCAATGACCCAGACTGCAAGAGTGTTAAGCTTTCTCCTCCAGGGCATAACCCGTGAAAAAAAAAAGATTTAAACTTTCGTGAATGTTTTAAAAGTCAACTGCATCTAACCTGGTTCCGTGCTCCGATTTTCAATCCTATCAATAATCCCCACAAGCACTCGGCACATATCGTCCCATACTCGAGCGACCACCACATTCTCATCATGGAGCCATCCGGAATACCACCCGCAAACGAAGGCTTGTCAACGTTTACATGCTTTTCGCGTCTTCCTCTCGAGATTCGCGAAATGATATGGGAGTGCCTGATCTCTGTGCAACGATACCTGAGGATAGAGGGCCGCCTCGCAAAGCCAACCACGATTGAGTCTTTCTCAATCTCTGAGGGATTATATCTCTCTCGAGTTTGTTCTGAAAGCCGAAAAGTAATTTTTCGTATCACGTATCAGACAGCGGAAATTGGCGATGGGGCTTCCATCAATCGACATCTCGACGTTGTTCTTCTGACAATACTTGATGCGCCCTCACTGGAGATCCTTTCTTCCCTTACAACCAATATCAACTGCATTGCCATACCACACCTCTATGTACAACAGGTGAAAAAGCTCCATCTAGCTCTGCAAAAGAGGGTAGCCGCCGGTGGTCGACTGATAAAGGTGGTCTACACCGGGCGAAGACATTCCCTTCAGGAACTGTACCGACCACCAGGAATTCACCTTATGACACCACCCGCTGATTTCATTATCATGACCAATTATGGTGTGCCATTCCTGGGTCTTACTAGGGACTTCTCTGCTAGATTGGTCGTGGACGAAACGGAACCCCAATCGTTTATCAACGCAACCTGGTCTTATGATCGGACTCCAAAAGAGCTATACAAGACCTGGAAGAGCCTTACTTCCAAGGACGGAATCCCAGCACCGGCGATAAAACCCAGCATAATTTTCCTCCCTGTAGCCTTAGGGTAAATGAGTCAACTGTCACGGCCCAACTAGAATGCCCCTAGTAAAGAACACCGGTCCATGAAACGGCTCGACCATTTTCTGTGAGAAGCTGCCGAATAGAGTGCTAAATTGACTGGGCCTGAGAAATACTGATAGAGGCTGGCAGAAACTTGATGCTAGTGGAGAGCTTTTGGGGACAAAGGGAATAGTCAAAGGAGAGAGAGGCCGACAATGGAGCAAGTCAGCAATACCACAATACTATTATAACATCTTTCACTGTACCGGTTACGGCACAAGTGACAGAAATATTCAGCATATTGAATTAGTAGATGGACTGGAAAGTGAACATGGTTGCAAAACATGATGGCATGGAATCAACTTATAGCACTCAGAATGTTAATGCATCTGCTACATGGCCTGTTGATGTTAGATGAAATGATTGTCCTGTTGAAGGTCATCGTCATAGTTTCGGGGGATCCCAGTTAGAACAAGATAAAAGAAGGCCCTCAAGGGGCAATAGCTGGTCTGATGCTGCGATGCGTCTGCTCCTCTCAACCCATTGACTCATTAGAAAAGCTACACTTTCTTCCAAGCTCAACTCTTAGGGTATGTTTTGAGCCTGGAACAGATCTACGATCTTAGATCAAGTCATTTGCAGCCAAGTCTCACCATAGCCGGCTGGGAGGCCACATTCCAGGTCCAACAATTGCCGCCAGCACGGAATTCCGGAAACCCACTGCATCACTCTTAAAATCACCAGTAAGAACCTTCCAAATCCAGTGATGACCCGAAAATTCAGGGCCCGCTATTTGCCTCCGCCACCGCCCTGTTTCGAGACCGTTAGTGCTTATATACAATGGATACCAGAAATGACGCATAACAGTCTTTATTCCTTCGCAACAGTCTCAAACAGACCAAAATCCTAAGACATAAATACAAAGAGCTCAGCCACAGAGGATCGGCCCGCTAGAAATGAACAGGACCTAAGCTCAGACATCTGCAATGCTGTCTGGTATGTTGACAAAGCCAAGTCTACAGGGGACCCCTGGAATGCTCAGCCTTGATATCCACCGCTAGACCAGGTCCGACATAAGACATTCCTCTCAGTGCGGTCTAGACGGGAATCCTACGATCCTTCGAGGTCATGGGTTCGGTATATAACAAGCGTGCCAAGTCGCGATGGACTCAGGCCAAGATATTCCTTAGACTTCACCATGCATTTCGCTTCCTACGTCTCCGTCGCGTTCACAGTGCTCGGCCTGGCAGCTGCCTCGCCTAAGGGATGCGCTACCAAGCGATCCCCTGAGCCAAAGTTGGAGAATGGCCATTATATCGTTGACCGTGCGACAAAGTTCGCTAACAAGAAGGTTTGGACCTTCAATGGGAAGAGTCTTCCTGAGGGCCTTTACTCGAGCGATTATCAAGTTGGGAAGACCCATGTTTTCACACCATCTGGTGTCAAAGTCCGCAATGGATATCTTGAATTGACGGTTCCGGGTGGACAAAAGTCCAAGCCCTACAAGGCTGCTGAGGTAGCGACTGAGATTGAGAACATCAAGTACGCTTCTGTCCGAACGACGGCTATTCTTAGTGAGCCTGCAGGTGTTTGCAACGGTACGTTCATCTCGTCATTTCAATTATCGATAAACTAATGTTTTTAGGAATGTTCTTCTACCAATCCGACAGCCAAGAGACCGACATCGAGTGGCTCTCCGACCCCAAATCCGAGTCCAACTACGACGGTATTCGTAGACTATGGTTCACGAACCAAGACAACGACGGCGACGGCGAGCCATCTCATAAGCCTGTTCTTCCTCCTGCAAACCCTACTACTACCGAGCACGAGTACCGAATCGACTGGACCAAGGGTCTTGTTCAGTTTTACGTTGACGGTGTGAAGCAGTGGTCTACCAAGAAGGATGTTCCTAATGTTCCTGGGCCTTGGATCTGGAATAACTGGTCCAATGGTGATAAGGGCTGGAGCGCTGGACCTCCTAAGCAGAATGCTGTGTTTAAGATCAAGAAGATTGAGATGTACTATAACACTGCTTAGAAGGTGTTTGAATAGGTGCTGGGTTTTGGATCCTGTAAATATTTGTATTCGGGTTAGTAGCATTGGATTGGGGGGAAAAAATGAAACAATAGAGTTAAGATATCATGCTGTTTGAGAAGACCGACCGCTCCTTCATGAATATTGTTGCCCTTCTTCTTACCTTAATTATGAGCAAGATCGATACTTTAATGCCTTAGATATCGGAAGTTAAACCGGACGCAGCATCTCAACATTTGATGCATCTGAGTCCCAAGCCATGTATGAGTCGAGCTCAGCCAGTCACTGAAGAGATGATAGTTGAAGCGTCCAGCGGTGACACAATTCCAACATACTCTAAATCTCTCGAATCTCTGCGGCTAAGCCAAGCTCAAAGGAGTTGCTGTCCTCGATTACAAGACAGGATGGATGAGCTTTCCTTCCAGAGGAGAAGCGAGTCATATATCACTTTTCACGAAACCAGGGGTAAACCGCTTCAATGCCAGCCTTTCAGTACAACAACGCAAAACTCATGAGTCATTCAAGCATTTTTCTCCCGCAAAGTCCATATATCAAAGCAAGACACTATTCCGCCGCCGGGCTACTCTCCTTCGGCCTCTCAGGCTTCTGCCCATAAACACTAAACCTACACATCATTAGCATCCCAGCCCACTCATTCACCCATCACACAATATCACTTACACGTGACCATAAGCCTGCGTCTTAGGATTCATGAGAACCTTTCTCATCTCCGCCGCGAAAAGCTGCATCTCCTCCGGCGACCACTTAAGAATCTCACAAAGCGGCAACTTGATGAAACCATCAAGCGCCTGGCTAAACGACAATCCCACGAAAGTACCGAGCTCTTTCTTCTTCTTGTCCTTTGGCCAGCGCCCAACAGGGATTCTGTGCGTTTGAGGGGTTACGGATACGAAGCCGGCGTTTTTGGCGAGGGTTGAGAGCTTGTTGTTGGAGAAGTCGAATGTGCAGCCGATTGTTTCGCCGACTTGGGTGAAGATTTTTGCCCAGCGTGTGAAGATACTAAATTTTGTTAGCATTGTGGGAAGGAGGATGGGGAGGGGGAGGGGGCGTACTGCTCGTCGTCGACTTTGATCTCGGAGTTTTGGGAAAGCATTTGAAGGTCGGGCTCGATGTGCTGGAACCAACCACCTGGCTTGAGAGCCTTGTACATCTGACCATACAATCTATCCCAATCGGCAATAGTGCCCTGAAGATATCGAATATGGATAAAGTCAAAGGACTCGGGTTCAAAAGTCCATTCGAGTTGAGCATCGTCGATTTGAAACTCAACATTTGGAGGGACGAAGCTTGGTTGGGTTGGAGTGATGTCTGTAGCGATAACGCTGGCTGATGGGTATTCGTCTGCTATGTTTATAGCCCAGATACCAGTTCCTGTACCAATGTCCAAGATTTTCTAGACTGCGTGAGGATGGGCTCTATGGTGATGAGGAGACGTACCTGAGGGTTATCGCCGACGGGAGCAAGGAAGAGTTTGTCGTCGAGCATCAATGTCAACCAATGATGGCTGGAAGGTTAGCCAACATGTATACCCAAGGCCCCTGGCAATAGACTTACATGAGGTCGAGTGCCTCGAGTTGCGCCTCGTCATTGGGGGCCCTGTTCATTAGCGACGCTCATTCTCATACGAGATATCTTACCAATGCTTTCCATATTTGGGGTTGGCGTAGGTTCTCCCCTGAAAGTACTTATTCTCGAAAATACTCGACGTAATCGAGGCAGTTGACTCGGTTTCACTACCCCGTCAGCTCAGTCCCAAATCTCATCTCCATCAACATACCTATCAGCACTAAAGTTACTCTCCGTGTCGTTCCCAACATCCAACTCAGGGTCCTACAAGATTAGTACTCGTGAATCACACCACAGTAGGTAAATAACATACAGCTTCGATTTGAGCCGCCATCTTTTCGTTATTAGCACAAAAGGATGAAATGAACTCACGCGTGCGGGGTCGGTGGTATATTTATGTCTTTGTGGCTTTGAGGGTTACATGACATATCAGATTGCTTCTATGCCGCAGGCGCTGAAATGCATGAACGGAGGACGCTATCCAGTGTTGGGAAAGTGACAGGTGGGGCTAGTTGCATTGCACATGGGGGTCGATAGGGGTATTTGTCTCTGTTTTACTTGTTGGAAGGGGTATTATGCAAGTGCTCACAATTTAACATGTACTACCTGCATCTGTAGCACTCATACCTTTATTCTGGAACATTTTGACACGGTCCTGCAGCTCAAAAGACGTCCATGATCTGCTTCATCAAGAAGCTGTCATCTCTTGTCTCTTGTCTAGCCTGCAGGGCCAACTACGCTAATGCGACCAGGGCGTCTTCACAACAAGCTTTTTCACCTGTGGCATGCTTGGTTATTGGTCGTGCAAAATGTTTAACCTTTTGAGGTTGGGAGGGCCGTTGTAACGTGTTCGCCTGCTGGCCACTCATGCTGTCGTGATGCGATTGGAGGGGCTTGAGATTGCACCAGCTGCATGTACACTATGAAGTGTTGGAGATGGTTGCATGTACGACAATAAGACTGCGTATAACTCATACGCTTTTATTGAGTTACTTCATTGGTACTAAAGCCATAACTAAAGGCTAAAAGCGAACAAAATCGCTCCAGTAATTCCAATCCAGTAGATCGTCGCCGACATTAAAATCCCATGCATCCAGTGCACTAACGGCCATCTCAGCATCACCCTGCCCCCGTCTCTTACTCCAAAGTAACTCAATACAAGCCAGCACCGGCTCACCGTCAGTCAAAGCCTTCCGCCTCGTCTCCCAGGCCTCCAACGTCAAGTTCCCAAAAGCAGTGTATAACGAATTATCAACACTATCCACAAGTTCAGGATGATCAGCATACAAAGTGTCAACCAGTTTCCAAGCGAGATTAATTCTTGGGCCTGAAGGTCGTCGGCGCAGTTCACTGATGACATAGATCCAAGCGTCAATTTGGTATAGTGATGTTAGATGGGTAAACATCTGGGATGAGAATTTACTCTCGATGCCCACGTTGACGAGTTCCAAAAACGACAGGGCTGCGTTGAAGAGAATATCGCTATCTTCTTTCGTCATGTAAACTTCTGCATCACCGGGTGCTGCTCTAGCTCTTGGATGATGTAACCTAAAGCGCATTCTCGCAATAGCTAGTTTGGCCATTGCATACGTTAAATCATAAAAAGGAACAGCTCTGTCAAGCTTGGAGAGATATTTCTCCGTGTAGATAGCTTCAAGCTCGTTGATCGCTTCGTCTTCAGCTTTGGTCGATCCTCCAGCTCTTGCGAAGCCGGGCGCTATGCATTCGAACACCTTGGCTGCTTTGGGAGATGAGCGGAGCCATTGAGTTACTTCAAACTTCATCAGAACGCAGAGCATTTCTGTGGGGCCTGTGTGCTGGGCTGGAGGTTCGAGCATGTCTGGATGGAGATCTGCGTCGTTGATGTTGAAGGGAAGGCGAATATCCCCGAACTCTGACCTTGCGAGTTTGATTCCTGGTGTAGAACTAGCGCGCACTCTAGAGTCAAGGCCTTTTATCTGCCACCAGAGTCTTATACGCATTTCTTTCTCGAAGAAGGATAGTTTTGAGTCGGTGTCTGATTTGTGCAGACCCATCATCTGTCCAGCTCTTATAGCAACAGCCGTCATGGTACTAGCTAGCTCTGTCTCCGGATTCGAAAAGGTAAACAGCACCATAGCCTGAAGAGTCTCAAGATCCTTTGTCGTCATGAAATCAGCTGCTGCAAGTGCCCGTATTGTCGCGGTGCGATAGCGCGTGAGCAACGACCCTCTGTCCTCCCCCAAAGACGATTGACAAGCTTCTGACGACAGTGATGTCACCGAAAGAAGGTAGATGGAGAACATTAGTGCTGAGAGGGGTTTTTGTATGTTTGCCAGATCCCAGCTTGCTTCCAGAATGCGCTTCTGGAGACTCGGGACGTGGACGATCTTGATAAGGGGATTGACAGATTCGACAAAGGTCTGCCAGAAGAAGAAGATCTGTTTTGGCTCGGGGTGATTCTCGTGGGCTTTTGATTCGGGGTCGAAAATCATGGAGTGAAATGATGGGGATGGATGGAGGAAAGGGTCGTCTTTGTTTCGTAGTGTGAGTGTTGGAGGATACTTGAGCTGTAACGATGTCAGTCGCAGCGACGTATCATTATCGATATGACCTACCTCATGGCTCAATTTTGACCAAAGACACCTGCATACATCAGTATCAGTGTCAATGCTATAGATGGACAGGACGACTTACAACTCCGTCGCAGCATCCTCCACCGTCGTATCAATCTCCCTCTTCGCCTCCAACCCCGACTCCACCCAAACATTAGCATGCTGACTATAATCCACACCACTCTTCTTCATCAGTTCCTCATACTTTGCCAACCTCGCCAGCAAATCCTCATCAGCAGCTCTCTTTCGAGGTTTAGGCGGAGGAGGCGCTTCGTAAGTACATTCTGCTCTACCCTTCTGGCAATTTGAGCAGGGATGTTGACGATCGCACTTTACTTTTCGTCGGGCGCACATTGAACATGCGTATTTTCGTAGTTCGGCCATGATGATTATGGGGAGTAGCAAGAGTGTGAGTTAGAAGGGAGAGAGCGTCGGTATTTTCGGTGGGTTCGGGGGCGCGGAGGACTCGGGGATGTCGGGGCTGGGAGGGGTTTAGCGTCGGTGGTTGAGAAGTCCGAGATTTAGATCGTTTGTTCGTCTGACGATGGAATCCAATGTACAGGGGGTGAGCATGAGATTTGATAAAGTAAATATAGCCTTTTTGCTCTTCCATGTATTCGTAATTGGCAAGAATTGTTGGCCACATCGAGCGTTGCGCGGGAAGTAACGTAGAGATCTTTCCCGTCGAATCACATGCCGTTTGAAGCAGGATGATCAATTGCGTATTCCCTCGCAGCCTCGACCACGCTAGTTCCTAACGAATCAAGATAGACTTTCTCGCATCCCGAGGCACGCTCGGATACGAACGATCTAGCGGGGCACGCGAGACTACTTATTATCCGAAACCGCACATCTTCATCATCATATACTCTGGTCTCAGGCATTCCATTCAGTTGGTCTCACTGGCGCACTGAACAATGCCAGACGACAAAATCACCCTCGAAGAAGCCCATCGGCGCTTCAAAGAGCCTCTCCCCAAATTAACCGCCATCAAATGCTCCGTCATAGCCTATGCGCTACGAGCATTCATTGTCGTTGCGAATTATGGTCTTTCGCTGAAAGAAAAGATCGTAACGCCTGCTAACGCGCCGACTCTTACCAGGACATACGCGTGTCGACCAAAGTTATCCCTAAGGTACGTCTTCAGCTCTCAGCTCTGGCAAGATCTAACTGTCATAGAATATTCTTTCCCAAAACCTTTGATGAAACCTCTGAAGAAAAGCTCCCGACGGTGTTTACCATCCACGGCGGCGGTTTCGTCATGGGCGATCCTCGTGATGACGATCACTTCAACTATACCTTTGCCAACATGCACTCTGTTCTCGTCGTCGCGCTGGATTACTCAAAATCACCACGTACTCACTTCCCAACCCCAACATACGACCTCGAGGCGCTTATCTTGGCTGCTCTCTCCGACTCATCTCTCCCAATTGATCAAGACCGCGTTGCAATCATGGGTTCATCAGCGGGCGGAAACCTAGCCCTCTCTGTATCCCTCCTCCCAAGCATGAGCGGCAGTGGCGATGGTGTGCGACGTATCAAGACCGCAGTGCCGATGTATGCAGTCCTCGACATGTCTGTGAGGAAAGAGTACAAGATACAGACTCGGCAGTGGAAGCCTTCGTTTGGGGGATTTCGGGCAAAGAAGACGGATATGCTGTTTCCGCTTTCACCTGTCTTTGAAGCTGCGTACTCTCTACCCGGTCAAGACCATCATGATCCATTGCTGAATCCTATTTTCGCCAAGAAAGAGCAACTGCCGCCGAATATCTTCTTCCTTGCGTGTGAGCTTGACATGCTGGCGGGAGAGTCGTGGAGAATGGTTTGTGGATTGACGGGGAGAGAAATTGGGAATGAGACTGTGGGGAAAGAAGAAATTGGGCCTAAGGGGGAGCTAATATTGGATGATGAGAGGTATTCGTTTGAGACGAAGACGAAAGAAGGGAGTTATAGATGGTTGTTGATCCCGGATCAGATTCATGCGTATGATAAGTATGAGAATCTGGTCTTGCTTCATGGGGATAAAGAGTTGTCTAAGGATGCTGAGCTGAAGTTGGTAGAGGCTCAGAAGGTGATTGGGAAGTGGTTATTTGATGGGCCGTTTGCTTGAGGGATAGATCGAGATAGACGCAGTAGGAAACAGACTTATTCCGAAGGTTGGTCAGTTTATCGTGAGTAACACAGGTCAAATTAGCTATCTACAAAGGCATCGCTCAAGGCATTCTTCCCTGCGTCAAGGACCATGCACTGATTCACCGACAAACTGCTTAAGAACCTCCACCACCACCACAACCACCTCCACCTCCCCCTCCCC
>JAAOAK010000094.1:0-37108 GCA_013396175.1 Fusarium denticulatum | reverse complement strand
CTTAGACCCAACATACATACCTGGGCCGCTGGGTTGTGTGTCTCGGGTCCATTCAGCTGGTCCTCGCATCCACAACCGTATTCAGACAACTACAATTATCTAACTCTCCATTACTCGTGAGATTGCTGAGATTCAAATCTAGGATTTTGACGTCGTGTAAGTGATATCAATCGTGCTGATAACATCACTGGTAAGATATATGTATATGATAGTAAATGCCGCTCGTATGATCTGTATTGGCACTTAAAAGCTCACTCACGACGATAGCCCAATGGCTTTCGACTGACTTGACCAGAAGTCTCTCGTGACGTGGAGAAATGAATCACACATCCCCTGAACCAGGTTGCTCGAGACACGCAATTACACTACATTGCAACATTGTGAAGATATTCTATTTCAAGTCGGATAAGTTCAGTTTTTTCATCATTATAAAGGCTTGTATATGGACAATGAATGCTGCTAAGAGAGCATCGAGCCACCTGTATCAAGCGAACCCCTCGGACCACGCGATTCGCACGGCAAAAGCACTCGCCCGTTCGGTCTCGAGCTCTTCCATAGAACTCACTTCACTTGGCCTTTTGTAAGCTACCGTACCAAGTACATATGCAGCTCTCGGCCGGAGAGAGGGTCCTCGGCTTGACTCTGTTACAGATGGATCCACGCAATTCCGGGGGCAGATATAGGTTTATGGTCCAAGCTTTTCGGTGCCATTGCTCTCGTTCTGGGAATCAAGTGAATTGAGGTGAGGTCATTGTAGTCCACTGGGGTGGTGTTCTCCACGAAATCGTAAAATTATTCTAGGTCTCGTGAGTCGATATCTATAGACCTGGCATATTCGATACGCTATCTCCTCTCTTGGTGTATCTCACACAAAAGTTTGTCAATGACAAGCCAGCAGAAGGCTGTTTCGGGTACGTTGGCAAAATATGAAGTTTGCATGAGCTTTGAAGATAACTCAGCATCATACTAAGGAAAACCAATGAAGAGGACTTCGATATCAGGTTCGAGATGTAGATATATTAGCTAAGCTGGCCCATCATTGTCGTCATCACTGTGTAGCGTATTCAAGATAGTTATATGGTACGTATCTTACTATCCAGCTCATTGAAAGTTCTGGCCGCCGATCTGAAAGTTTTAGTTACTGGACCTCCGTCCCCGTGGCCGGCACTTAGACACGTACCGAGTAGGCTATACGGATGCGATACAATTCGCTTCGACGGGCTGTCTCATTGCTTGGTTATTTAACGGAGTGTTCATGAAGATAATATTACATATGGAGTATAAACAGAAGACCAGGAAGGATAAAAAACAGCAGGGTAAACCCATTCCGAAAAAGTCTGCTGAAGCCTGCAAGACCCAGTATATTTTGGCCGGTTAAATGCAATCCCTGAAGAATAGACCGAGATATCAACGGGTGGCGGATCCGGTGAAGACCCGGAGAAAAGCCAGTTTTAAGGAACCTACCTTACGGAGTAGTTAGTATCGAGAATACCGGTAAGCCAAAGGCCAAGACAAACCTAGGACCAAATGAGAACGCTCCAGCCTAAGCCTCAAAAAAAAAAAGAAGGAAAAAAAAAAAAAAAAAGAGAGAGAGAGAGAGAGGTGCATGGTAGGAGAAGAAAAATCTTACCAGGGGTTATTTTCTAAGCTGCCATCTCTGCTCCCCAACGGATCTGTAAGGCCAAGTACCGTATCAATAAGGTATTTCCCGTGCGGCTGGTCATTTAATGGGATCGTGAGTAGCTTGTTAGCTAAAACTCAAAAACAGCCAAAACAGGCGCTGTAACGTTGTTTTGATAGAGCTTCGGGAACAATCAACGGGAAAGCCATACGCAACGCATCTCAACCGCGATGAACCACACAGGAGGCACATGTCCCAGACGCTGCATGGCATGGAACGGATGGGAAGATAGAGTAGGGCCGGCCAATTGGGCCGAGTCGGGAATTTCATTGACGATCATGGGGGATCAGTCAAGTAATCTCACACTGTGCGTCACTCGCATAAGGTGAGCGTAGGCACTCGTAGAAGCACCTCCTGTGTACAGTGCAATAACTGTACACTACTAAGAACCGGCGTTTTTCTGGAGCGTTGCAGTGGAGGGCAGATGCATCACCAACGTCAGCTGGTCACTAAAAGTACCTGAGGGCCACAGGCAATTCAGGGCCAGAGGAATGCTAATGCTAATGGAAACTGCTGTTGTTTAGGTTGTGGGGAGATTCGCGCAAGGCAGTGGAGAGCTTTCCACGGGCTCCATCGTCATTCTGGGTCTGGGGCTTTTCTTCTCTGCTGCCCAGATTTCCTCTCCAGGAAGTCCAAAGCACCGGGGAGATTCGCTCACGCGGTTTCTCCAGACTGGAGTACACCCATGCGCTATGTTTAAAAAGGGGCCCCAATGCCCCCCCACAGCTGCCATGGAGTGTCCTCTCCACAGTTTGGCCGGCCAAACGCCGCTTGAGGCGAACCAAACGCTAGCTTTTTTGGCACCTTGGGCGGCCACGAAGTGCGCTAGATGTCCCGATTGTCACTGTGATGTGTTGTATTGACCTAAACTGATAAGCCGTCAATCAGAAGAACACCCCACCATATTAAACGGTCGGTCCGTTCCCCCTCTCCAGTCAATTCCCTTTTCAAGGTGATGGTCTGGTGCTGGCCAAATTCTTCATCTCGTTCTATAGGTGTCTTTGGGGGTGACAAGATCCTCAATTCAATTCTATTTACTGTTGTAGGCTCTTTCTTTTCATTTCAGCCCAGCCGATCGGTGCACTCTTGGCGATATGGGATGTACCTTATCAGTCAATCATCTAAATAACCCTTCCCAAATCTACCTACCTGAGCAGAAACCCAGGTAATACCCAGAACGGGAAGTATCCAGATATTTGGGACGTTCACACCAAATCCAGCTTTTCTTTTTGAACAATCGTCTCGACATGGGAAGATAGTGCAGTCTCAATACGAACTACTAGGTCTCTGGCCTGAAAGCTTGATCTTCATCCAGTAGGCATATATCATATGCAGTGGTTCACTCTTGCTATTCGTCCCCATTCAAAATAGCACCTGTCTCTACTCTGTTCAGAGAAAATCATTATCGTCCCGTCTGTGGAGTCGCGACCAGTTTAAATTCACACCTCTTACTGCGAAGGGGAAAAATAAAATGCTCCACCTCACACCCCCTCCACGTCGTTCCATTCTCCCCCGGATTTGTACCGTACGTACCCAAGTATCCTAGTACCTGGAAGTCCCCTTCCTTCTATAGCCCAGCTAGTCATCACTACGCTCTCTCGCTCTTTCCTTGTATCATTACCCTTCCCACTTTCCCGTTTATCCCGCGCAGTTCGTTCTGTCCAAACCAACACGAAACACCACAAACTCGCCTTTCACGATATCGATCGACTGCTTGCCCTTCGTTTTGATTATCATCAGCCTTTTCTTTTGACGTTTGGCTCTTGAACTCGATTTACCTGTGCCTCCGGATCTCCGGTCCGTAGTTTTCGGCGTTCCCGATCCCTCCGTCTCGCCAAATCGCTCTTCCTCTCGCCATGTCGAGTATATTCTCATTCAGTGCGCAATAGAGACGGACGTCTGTAGCCATTTAGGCCTGCTCAGCAAAGGCGACGCCGTCCTTTCAATACGTCGCGGCCTTTGCGCCCTCACGTCGATAGCGTCGAACGTCGAACGTCGCTCGTTTTCCCTTCGACGCCCATCACCATGGCTCATCATCAAGCGCGGACGATGGCTATGGATCCGCCACATATCACTGAATTTGCTTCTGAGCGTTACTTCGAAAAGCTTAGCCAGCTCAATGCACACCAACATCAGCACCAACCTCCTCCGACTCGAGATAATCTAGATGCCTCCACGTCGCCCTCGAGATTTATTCTTCCTCTACGAGAAACGAAAACCGCCGATGTTGAACCTTTAAGGCCTATTGAACAGAAGCGTGATAAGTCAAGGTTTTTCGGCCTTCGCTCCAAGGTCTCGATCCTCCACTCTAAATCGAATGTCTCGTCTGGTCATGCGCCTCGAGTGTCAGTAGAAACGCCGCAAAAAAGGTAATGCTCTTTTGGCATAATAATTATTCTGTCACTTTACTGACCGGTGAGATTAGTGCTAGCTTCGATCAGCTCTTCCTAGGACTTCCCAACGAATTACAGATTCAAATCATTTCTGCCCTCCCACTAACCGACGTACTGAACCTCCGCCTTGCCTCCAAATCGTGGCATACTCTCGTCACTTTCAACGAAAATACTATCGCTCGATATCATCTCGAAAATCATATTCCCGTTTACGCTTCCCGCCTATACCCCATCACAGACCCGAGCGAGATCAACTTCCAACATTTATGCGGGATATGGCATCGATTACACGTCGCTGCCAAGCTAGCCTTTCTAATGTGTGAATGGATCACAAAAGATATATTCCTTCGCCAGACTGAAGCTCAACGACTTGCATTTGCACCCCAGAACGAGCGCATGCGACGACGCCTAATACCTCTTCTATTTACCATATTCCACTTCTTCGAGACGTACCGGAAATTGTACCTAAAGCGTATGGCTGAGAACGGAGGAAAAGGATTGAGAAGGGAACCTTATACTTTGAACCCTATTGAAGCTGAAATCATGAGCATGTACGACGACCAAACCTTATTAAGGGTTCACGAAGTCTTTCCCCTTGTAATATCATCGTTCTGTCGGAGACTCCGACCACCGACATATGTTGGTAGAGTCGAGCGATCACTTCGTGGTTATATCCGGGAGAAACCGTCCGATGATATCCATGTTGCAATTTTGTGCATTGGTGGACTCCGACAAGTGGAAAGGCTATGGGAAATCAAGGGCTACAACAGCAGGCGTGGTGCTGTTGACACATGGTTCAACGCTCTCACGAAAGAGGCGCCACCTACTGAACAGTCAACATCGAAACCGAAACGAGGTCTTTTCGGACGCAAAAAATCCACTAGTGAAGCTCGATCGTCTGGTACTGTATTGAACAAGGTCCGGAGTTCTGGCTCAATAGATGGGAATATGGATTGGGAGACCAATCTTGTCTTCAACACGAGCTTATCTGCTGGGGCTCCCATGTCACCTCTTACTTCGCAACAGGCTCAGGCATTACTCAGCGACCTTCCAGTACTGCAACAAATATGGCTCACAACAGCCGAAGCTTTGATCCTTCAGCGTCGGGTTGTCGAGCGTCCACAGGATATCAAACGCAACCAACAGGTCATGCTGGATTTGATCAGTGAAGATGGACTGGTAGAAGAGGACGAATGGTGGTACGGCCGCAGCATTCCCGATTCTGTGCGGCCTCCCGTCGGTGTCACTGATGACGATGCGGATTAAACGGCAGCAGTTTCACTATATCTTGGGCATTCTTCGTTTGTTATGTTGCTGTTGGCGAGCGTGTTGAGAAGTTATACCATTACTTCTGCTTGTCGTTTTACCTGGGTACATGCATGTGACAAAGAACAGGGTTTTGAGCATTTGAACGGCGTTTTTTATCGGTTGCGGAGAAAAGGGCTACTGCGTTGCCGAAGGTGGTACTGGATGGGAGCACTGGCTATACATACTGATACCGATTGTCTATACGACATTATATTTTCATTTATATTTCACCGCTTTCTTCTCAACCTTGAAACATAGGCCGAGTGTCTTGAAGGCTCAAAGGGCTCTCATTTCCCTGAATAGTGAAATGGACTTCCACATCCCACTGTGTGCACTAGCCTCAGAGCGTCAACTTGGCGTGGCTTTTTATTCATTCAAATCACAGTATATTTGTTATCCAAGAAGCCTTTACTTTAATAGGAGGCGGGGAGTTTATTTCAAACATGCTAAAAAGAGAAAGAATACGATGATCTGAGCATCAGATCAACCACCAGCCTGTCTGGCGCGGGTTTGTCTTTCTGTGTGATCTTGCCTATAAGCGACGTAAAATCCACGAACACAAACATAATGACTTAGCCAAACTCCGCGGAAACCCAGCTTTCCTCTAATGATGCCTCCGGTACTTAAATACACAATTTTCTTTGCTTAGTATCCACACAAGTAATACTCACCTTACGTTCGCCCTCTTGCGCAAACATTCCGGTGTCCGTGTCATGATGTGTAGGACGTGTATACTTGAGCCGTCCTGCCGCTCAAGAGCAGAAGAGGTCCAATCACATGGAATCAGTCAGCTTGGGCCACCCACTTTCTGCTCCTTGATGCCTTTTCATATTTTCACACTCTCTTCATAGTGCAAAATACTTGGCTACGTATATGAATTTCGGCTAGTGTACTGCCAAAGCATGGATCGCTTCTGAGTTGCTTCGCTGCGCCAGAGTCGCTGTGATGGTGCGTTCGGACGTAGCTCTACCTCTCAAAGCTGGGAACTCAAGACATGTCTGCTACAGGCGCTAATGCAGTTTCAGGAGGCTTGGAGAGTGTTTCGTCCATACTTGCGATTTGTGCTGGCTCTTCTAAGCGGTGATGCGACTCAAAATGGCCCGTATTTGCCAAGAGTGATGTCCCAGTTGAACGACGGAGGCCCTGTTGCCTGTGTCGAGGAACTAAGGGTTGACTGTCAAGCCTTTGGGCTTGCTGATGAGAGCTTGAGCCTGCTGTCTGGGGAAAAGGGCATGCAGCGGCATGTCCTAATTTATTCGACAAGTGTCGTTGCTGTCGTTGGTACAAATCCACCACGGTTACTTTTCGGAGAACATCCTCCGGAGCCACGAGGCCACGGCTATGTGGCTGAGTATTCGTTGGAGAGGATAGACTCGTTGGATGGATCGACTGTTCGGATCTCAAATCTTGTGATGAATGATACCGAGGCTGGTGCTTGCGTTGAACTTGGACGTCTTGATCTGCTTGGGTCTGGTAAGACTCATCAAATTGCTTGAGCCCTTGATCCTGCTGGTACAGATGAGATGGACTTTGTGGCACTTGCTGGCTCAAACTATCTCCAATCCCAATTGCCTGTACCCCGGAGGGGAATGGGTCCGATATAGACGGTGCGTGTCTGGTAGTGGCACTTGAACGAAAAGCTAAAGCCCCTGCATCGGCTGATTGCGAACATCTTTCGCTAGTGCCAAGGTTTCTTGGATCTGTCCCCTGAGACACACGAAGACGCTTGGCTTGTGTCTCGTGAGGTGGATTGGTGATCAGGCCCGTGGTCCTGGGGGATGTTTGGGGGATATCGATCACTCGAGTGTTGGTACAGGGACCTTCTTGTGAATTCTTTCTCTTTTTTGAAGAAACTAGGTCAGGGTCCTGGGGGTGGCTGGGTGGCCCCTGAGGTCCCTGTATGATAACAGAATTGCCAGCGGCTGTTGGTGTTTTGTTCTCTTGCGTGCAACCAGGCGAGCCAGTTGCGTCACCTTGCATTATGCTGGCCGCTTCTGCAGTAGGATCGGGCAACTCTGGGAGAGAAAATGCGGTTCGAAGAGCACTGCCTGTCTCGGTCACATAGCTTGAATCAGGCGTGGATACTAGGGAGTTATACATGCTTTCCCTCGTGGTTGGCTCATGAGATTGAGGCCTTGACTCCCTAAGATGAGAGTCCGTTGGGTTGAATGAGGAAGAAGCAGGCTTGGCAGGCAGTAGCCTGCGCTTGTTCCTTGACCCTTTAGGCCGACCACGAGGCCTGCCCGTACTCTTCGTGCCTGTTGACGTTGTAACCGAAGAATTTGGCACGATTAGTGTAGATTCGCCAGTTGATTCAGCGGGTGTCATCGATGGACCTGAGGTGGTTCTTTGGTCTTCCCCTGAAACATTTATCAATCTAGGGGCGATTGAGGGAGCGGCTGTTATAGAAATACGGCCCTTCGTAACACGGGGAAGTAGCTTACTCGAGATTTGGTTGTTAGAAGCACACGGTAGAGGCATATATAAGCGTGTATTATTTGCAACAGACTCTGGTGGTGCATTCGAGCATTTGACAAGTGTCGAACGCTGCGTACGATCCGTTTCACTGGGCCTCATAGCCAGGGGAACGAAGGCAGTACGCTTAGGACGTAAGTCTGCGTCTACTATCCTTTTCGTACTCCCCTTTGGTCTACCTCGTGGTCTCCCTGTTGAGGGTTTCGATGGCCTTTTGGTAGTGCTGGTTTCAGCAAAGTTTGGAGGGAAGATTTCCGAAATCCACGAAATAAAGAGATCGCCCGAGCTTTTCTTCGAGCCGCTCTCAGAGGACTCCCCATCAGGAGATGGGGGCTGCCGAGTGGCACCGCCGAACTGAGTAAGGGCACTGCAAAGCGTTTCTACGACTGTACTTGGGTGCAGCTTTCGTAAGAGTTCAAGAAGTCGATATTGCTCTGCTCTGACCTCTTCCGGTGGAAGAATTGTTGTCAAGGGCTTCGTAATGGCAGGCTGTTCTCTGTTAGCCTCCTGTGTGGGATCTACTGGAGCGGCAATTTCGTTCGACGGGTTCATGCTGACGTCCTGTGCTGAGTTCGCATCTAAAAAAGGAGCGTCCTCTTGTTCATGGTCGACCCCGGGTGTGGCGTCTCCTTTAATTGATTCTGCTAGAATTTCTGTTTCAATATTTTCCATGCTATGTGGTTCCGTCAATGGATTCTCTTCAAGCCTTGCGCTGGCTTGTGCAGATCCCGTCTCTGCTCGCCGCTCTTCATATGGCACAACAGTTCCGAGGGTTGGAGGCTGAGAAAGTGGCCCGTGAATGTCTGCAGTTACTGAAGGGAGATTTGAGAGAGATTGTGGAAGATTCCGAGCAGCCGCTGTGTGTGGTGGCCGCGGTCTCCTTGGATAGCGATACCCTTGAGCACTTGCAAGTTTGGCAGCAGCAGCAGCAGTTCGTTCACTTGTAAGCTTGGCCGCAAGGTCGCGCTCCGTTACTTGCGGCTTCTGGATGTGCATATGCATAACACTGAAGTTACCTTGCTTCGTGTTCGTCCTGCCCTTAAGCTTGCTTGGCACCGCGGTCCTGATACGACCATCGCGATATGGGTTGAGACTAGCAGCCGGCACTTTGTCCTCTTGCGGGGGACCAGGGCTAGATGAAACAGTTATTCCATGATCTGGAGCATGGAATGGCTTCATCTGGTGATCAAACAAGGCATTGCCTACTTGCCAATCTGATCTAGTGGCTCTTTGTCCAGCTGTCGACGCTGTACTGGACGAGGCACCTGGGCTTGGACCTAGGGCATGAGTAGTGTCGGGAGTGAGGATAGTCGAATCGGGCACAATGGCGTGTCGAGGCGCTGTGCATTGCCTGTGAGCCTATACAATTACTACATTCGACAAATTGTTTCGAACAACACGTACGTCCTTCTGAGACCATGACGTCTGGATGAGGCTGGGTCATAATACGCTATTGACCTCAGTAGCGATCTTACAGTGAAATTTCCGGGCAAAAGTCATCTGTGCAGGGCTCGCGCGACTTCGATAATGCGCAAGTCGATGGTTCTTATATCGAGGTTTGTGGTGCTGTTGAAGCTCGAATTCCGTTTTAGTGACTGGAATCACTTGGCTTGGTCTGCGCTGTGCTTGTAGGCAGTCTACGGAGTACAGCCCCCGTGATCAAAGGCCGTCCAGTAGTGGGGACCCCATGAACATCAGATGCGGCGGCAGTTACACTCAATAATTCGCGACCACATTGTCTTCTTGTCTTGAACTAGACCTAGGTACTCTTTAGTGCGATATACGCTGGGTGCCGTTGATAATGACCTTCGGGTCTTATACATAAGTGATGCGATATATTAACTGACGATCGTGAATAACATTAGTACCAAGTGAAGTGGTTACTCTATGCGAGGGACGTAGGTACTTTCGATCGGGGTATGAGACTATCGAGGTGGGTAGCCACAAGCAGTCGTCATACCTAACTTCACTAGCCACAGATCCACAACTGACTCCTGATCCCAAAGGGCAACTGCTACTCCGTAAGGTAGTAAGATATTCATGGAAGCTCCCACTGCCTTGTATTAGGTAGTGTAGTGCTAGCAACTCCAGCAACACTCTCGCCCTACAAACGCAACGTAACGCGATACGACCCAACCTCGCCCTCGCCCTCGCCCTCGTTCTATCCGTTTCAACAGCAAGACTTCAACAGAGAGCCATTTATCGATCGATGAACCCGTAAGCTTGACTCGCGAGTAAAGCCATAGCTTTCACCGTGTGGAGCTGCCCGCGTTCTTCGCTGGTGTCACACTCATCAAACCGACAGTCTATCTTGCAGATATTCTCGACATAATCCATCCATCGGGTATCTTGTAGCTTGGGCTTTCTGTAATGTCGACGAAATACGCATTCCTATCTTTGCCCCAGGGCGTCTTTGACTCGAGCGATCGCGATGATGCCATATCATCATTGCGCGGGACCATCTCTTCCGACAATGGGTCCGTTCTGCCTTTCAACATCCCCGACTTCAAGATCGGCACTCTGGATGCCCTGGTGCAACAGGCAGATGAGCTTACCAAGCTCGAGGCGTCATGCCAGGCTGTTGTGTCCAAGGTCGCCGATTCATTGAAGAATGTGCTCGAGGGTGACGAAGATCGTATCGCCCAGTATAAGATGGTCAACGATAGTCAGTCGCGTACACTTGTTTTGAGACCGGACAGTCGCTAATCACTCACATCAGAACCCACTGATCAATACGTGAGCTCTTTCAGCTGGAACAAAATCCGATATCGAGCCGACAAGTCCCTTGCAGAGCTTATTAGCACTTTGCAAAAGGCGCGTTAATCCACCAACCTCAGTCCTAGGCTCCAACTAACATGTCCTCAGGAATTAGCTAACGTTGATACCGACGTTAAGACAAAGTTTAATCAGTATAACTCTGTCAAGACAAACCTTGCGGCTCTGCAGCGCCGCCAAACGTGAGTATTTTCCGTTGAACAAAATACAATCCTCAGATCATTGACAGTCTCAATCAGCGGCAACCTCTCTACTAAGTCCTTGACCCCCATTGTCGACCCGAAACTTCTTGTGCAGGATTCTGAGTACATCGAGACACACCTCATTGTTGTTCCTGGCAATGCAAAGAAGGATTTTATCAAGGAGTATGAGATAATATCACCCATGGTTGTGCCTCGCTCAGCTGTCGAGGTGGCCAAGGATGACGAGTTTGTTCTCTTTGCTGTGGCGACATTTAAGAAGCATAGCGCCGAATTCCTCGCCAAGTGCCGAGAACAGAAGTGGACGCCCCGTCAGTACAAGTACGTTGAAGGTGGTCGACAAGAAGAGCAAAGGGAGCTCGATCGAGTCACCAATGAAGAGCGCAAGGTTTGTGGCGAGGCTCTGCGTATGGGACGTACGGGATGGAGTGAAAGTGTCATGATCTGGATACATGTTATGACATTAAGGGTCTTTGTTGAGGCAGTACTTCGCTATGGCCTGCCTCTAGATTACGTATCGGTCCTAGTCAAGGTGAGCCTATCGAATGTGTCCCAATTCACATCACTGATCACATTCGCAGACTACATCCAAGCTGGCGCCCAAGGTCAAGGCTGCGCTGGACTCAAACTACTCGTTCCTGGGCGGCAATGCCTTTGGACGGGACAAGCGAGGCAAGATTACCAAGGACGATGCTGCTCTGAGCTCGGAGATGGCAGCCGCTGGTTTTCAGACTGGCGAGGGACACGAATACACGGCATACGTATACTACGAGATCGAGTTTCCTTAGCGAATGGCGCGGCTGGAAGGTTGGCGAAAGGAAGACAAGCTGAGAAAGAAGAACGATAAAACTAGTCGCCTGCATGCAAGAAACGCCTATATTCTACCCTGTCATTATGCCTCTTGAGTGACGACGGCCGGTGTCGCATGGCACTAAAATCCGATCTACCTCTTTTTAAGTGCGAAACACAACTATGAATTTTGTGCCTATTTCTTGTTGAGATAACCCTTCTCATTAAGCCACTGAACAATCTGAGCAACACACTCCTCAACTGAGTTCTCGTGAGTCTTGATAGTGATCTCGGCGTTCTCAGGCTCCTCGTACGGAGCAGAAATGCCTGTGAAATCCTTGATCTCACCAGCGCGAGCCTTCTTGTAAAGACCCTTGGGATCACGCTGCTCGGCAACTTCGAGGGGCACATCAACGTAGACTTCGATAAAGGGGATTGGCTCATCGCCGCCCTGTGTGGCTTGCTCGTGCAGATCACGGGCGACCTTGCGATCCGCTCTGTAGGGAGAGATAAAAGAGGTAATGGCGATGGTGGATGAGTCCGCGAAGAGCTTGGCGACTTCGGAGATGCGGCGAATGTTCTCGTTTCGGTCAGCCTCGGAGAAGCCAAGGTCCTTGTTCAGTCCGAAGCGGACATTGTCGCCGTCGAGACGGTAGGCAGCGACGCCGAGGTGAAGGAGATGCTGCTCAAGCGCAGTGGCGACAGTGGACTTGCCAGAAGCAGAGAGACCGGTCAGCCAGATCGTGAGACCGCGCTGGCCACGGGTCTCGTTGCGCTCCTTGCGCGATAAGGAAGGGTGCCAGGTGATGTTGCTGTGAAGCGTGCCATTAGTTAGCGATACCTCCGGTGTTGAAGTGGGATGGATGTATGTAGAGCGAGGTATGTATGGATGGCGGGGTAATGAATGGATTTGGAGACTTGGAGACAAGATTCAGAAGCCAGATAGTAGGCACAGCGAGGACAGGCAGTGCACGAGATGAGGGGTTTGCTTTTTTACTTACGTAGCCATTGTGCAAGCAGGATATGTTGAGATGGGCATTAGACAGTGAAGAAAGGAAGAAAAAAAGAAGGGTTTCCAATCGGTGGAGGGTGAGTGAGAATGTAGATATTACGGAGTACCTAAGGTTCGTGGAGTACCTACCAAATCGACCAGAACCTAAGTACTAACCTAATAATAGTGATTTCTGACGCCAATTGCGACCTCACGACCTAGATGATAAAATTTTATACTATCTCTCTAGCTATACGCCTACATGATTCGCTCCAGGAACCTCCCTATGTGATGTAGTGATTGCCCGCAACTTGCCCTGGCAATGTCGTGATCGGGCCATCGGGCGGCGCAGAAGCCACTGCTACAGACTCCCCGGAGATCCACCTTTACAAGAGTATAGCCAGCCTATGAGAACTCATATTGAGGATGGCGACATCAGAGGCCTTTCCGTCCCATACAAGCCTATTCGTTAAGTGGCCGGCGCGGGTCCAGCGACTCCACGGCGTCTGCCCGATGGGCCGGAAGTCGGCCCCGCGAAAAGGGAAAAGAAAAAAAATCCAACTGTAATTAAACGGGGAATTTCATGTTATTTTTATGTATAATAATACATGGCAGATAAATCGATAGGTCACGCTCTATCGAGTTTCCCGAAGGAAACGCTCTATGTGTAATTAGAATGTGTTCTTGTAAAATGCTCTGTCGTCCATCATTTATGTCACCTGCCGACTGCGAGGTTCCTCGTCTACCGCACCACAACCTATATGAAATGCATCTGTCACTCCCGTCGCTCGCTCAAAGAAAGAAAAAGGTGTCGTAGCACGTGTCATCTATTCGTTTAACCAATTTTAGGCATCATCTACAAGGCGCATTAGAACATCTCCAGAATATCGGTATCACACGATATATGACTTACCGCAGCATACTTGGGCGAGATGAATAGTGCTTGCGCTTCGGCCACTATCGTCGGCTTCTCGCCAGGCTCGGCCAGTAATTCGATATGGCCCCTAACCCAGGCCTTGCGGCCTTCCACCTTGTATGTCTCCGCTCGAAGAACCAAAAAGCTTCCCGCTGGCGTGGGTTTGCGATAGTCGACATTGAGGTTTGCCGTAACTGCAATGTTATGGGGCAGCGCACCGAAGGAGCAACGTCCGAGACCCTCATCCAGCATAGTCGCCAGGAGACCACCATGTACAATACCAGGATGGCCGCACAGGTCGTCACCGACATATGCTATAGACACAAGTTGTTTGCCCTTTGGCGCCATCCAGGCGTACGGTGGCACTGGCATTTTCCCCTCGCCGATGAGCGCTCCTCCTGTCAGGCTCCGACTTCGGTATGATCCGGGCATTTTCATGTGTGGCCGTGATTCGGTGAGTTCGGGGTTGGCGCGGAGCTCTGCAACGAGCGGATGTTTGTTGATCGTCTCTTCCACCATCTTGGCCTCTTCGTGGTTAGCGACGAATCGCCGCAGGCTCTCTTCGTCTGAGTGAAAGCCCAAGCCGTTCGAATGCATCGTGTACCATGTTCCAAAACCGCCTGCTGTGCTTGCGCCTACGCCAGCGAGCAACATACCTGCTGCTCTCTTGAAAGCACCACCAGCGGCTGCTGTGGCTGCTACAAGTCAGATTTGTCAGTATATCTTGCGGGCATAAGTGCTTTGGGGGGCGCAGGCACACCTCCAGTCGCATAACTGTGGGACTGCGTAGGACGAGCAAAACGTTTGCAAGCTTGCGCTGCAAGACGTCCATTGTGACCAGCTTGTTTAGAAAACATAGCGAATTTGTTATTCTAGAGAGTGAACTCTGATAAAGAAGCAAAGGCGAAATTAAAGACCAAAAGAATTGTTAAAAAAAGAAAAAAAAAGAAGTAGAACTTGAGAAATGCGCCGCCTCGGCTTTTGATTAGATTCAAGGTTGTCTTGATTATCGGCGTTTCCGCCTTGCCTCGGATAGGAGGGTTGGCCTTGGCGTTTATTATGCACTTAAACGATAGCTAACGTTGTTCCTGGGTAGATACCCCTAGGTAACGTGGAACGGTGGAAAGCGGTACATAGTGGCTTGTTAGTAGATACCTTATACGTAGTAGGTGTAGAGGTAGGTATAGTAGTTTAGCCTGCTGATACCTATGCGCCAAGTTGGCACGACCCTGATGATCGCGGGAAGTTGTCCCAACTGCCATGGAGCCATGTGCTGGGACCCCTAGCACCTGTGACGTGAGTCTCATCCAACCAGAGTAGCTCGACGAGCTTGTGAGACATGATTTGTAGGAGACGATCAAAGGCCGCTGACGACATGCGTGCTTGCTTGGGCGTTTTATTCCTTGTACATGTAACCTACCGTAGGCAGTATTTAAAGTGTGTGCATCTCCGTTTACCGTTGTCATCGAGTTCCTCACTCACCATCCATTTTCAAATTACTCAGAACTCACGAGGCACCTTGCTCATAATGGTGAGATTGTCGAACTTGGTTGGCAAACTTGGTATTAACTCTTTGATCCAGGCGACCGCTGAAACTGTAGATCTGGGCCCTGTTCACCCCCCCAAGGAGGACTCCATTACAGCCCTTGAACAGATCCTCCCCGAGCTCAAGAAGACTCTTGTTCATCTCCGCCACGACTACAATAGTGAGTCGATATGAGCCTACCTCTGATTGAATCTAAAGCTGACCTCCCCCTCTAAGAGCACGAACCAGAGTACTTTGCAGCTGCTGTAAGTTCAATCGAATATTTCTCGGCTTACCATGGCTTATAAGATATAGGATCACCTCTCAGACCAAGACCTTGTCGGTTTCAGCGCTGACGACTTCGAAGCTGTCCGTGTCGCTACATCAGCCTACGGTATTCATTTGTTCGGCAAGCTTCGCATTCCCGCTTTGCCTGACCCTTCAGGCCCATCTTATATTCACTTCCGCGTCTTCATTGGCGGTGGTGATGAGCCCCCCAAGCTCCATAGCATTCACACCGAGGAGCGTGAGGATTCAAGTGGCGGAAAGACCTACAGAGCAATTTTCACCAAGAATGATAAGCTTGAGTGGTTTGATACCTGATTGAGACAAACAACGAGAGATGTGTATTATGTGACATATTGTCTAACATGCCTGTGTGCATATTTCTTTCAGATGTGCCTTTTTGACTCCTGCACCAGCATGTGTATTGTACCGCCAAAATATTGAAACATGGGTCCAGCTTCATCATGTCCTCACGATTGATAAGCTCTCCTACATATCCTTCTCTCCGGCCAAGAGCTCGGCATAATCGTCCACCGAGGCGAACATGGGAAGATCCTTGAGCTTTCTGCGCTTCGACTTCGTCTGCTCGCTTGCTGCCTCCTTGACCTCGAATCCCTCCTCATCCTCGCTTATCAAAGCACCACCCATCTCCTCATCGGACCCCTCGATATCCACACTCATGTCGTCGTCGTCATCCTCGCCCAAATCGTCATCCAAGGACAATGCTTGCGAGTCATCGTCCGATGCCATTTCTGAGTCGTCGAGGTCGAAGCCCACATCAGAGCCGTCGTCATCAGGGTCAACGCCAGGTTGTGTAGACACCAGTGCCTTCCAAACTTCGTCTTCTTGCTCATCGTCAGATTCGACGTTTCCTGCAGCATTCTTCTTAGTCTCCTTGCCCTCCTTGTCAACCTGCTGGAAGTACTGGTGGAAGAAGATGTCCTCCGCAGGAACATCTTCCGCTTTCTTCTTCCAGAATGCTGATGAGTTCACAGACGACACGGCACCTCCAGCTCCACGGCTGCCGAGCCAGATGTCGCCAGCGTCCTTGGTAGCCCGTAGGGGCTGCATGATGGAAACGCCCTTGGCTGAATCGGTGACCTTGGCGTTTCGGTAGACGAACTTGTCCAAGAAGCGAATGAGTGAATGGCTATCAAGGTCCGGCTTCAATGACTTCTTATTGCGCTCCAATATCGACAACGCATAGACTGTAACCGACGGATGGTAGTGACACTGAAGAGGAATCTGAATATAGTCAGTATGATGGTACTGAGTGGAGACAACAAACTGTAACATACCATCTCCCACAAGCAGCTACGGTTGGCGTTGCTGTACTCGGGATCTCTCTTTCGACCATCGTATCGTTGCTTCTCGTTTGCGGGCTCATCGTCAAAGATGGACTCCTCAGGCTCTTCCAGTAAAGTCGAAAGATCAGGGAAACTCTCGCGTAGGTGCCCGACAAGATAAAGAAGTCCACATGTAAATGAGGGTTGATGAAGGCCAGAAATCTGGAGCATACGCTTGGCAAAGGCCTTTACCCGGCGACTATCAACATCGTTTTTGAGCGCGCGCAGAAGAAGGTTCAAGTAAAGTGCCTGCTTCGAGGAGTTCACCAGTCGAGGATCAAGTAGGGACTCGTACAAGGTCCTATAAAATCTGTCGTTTGCAAGACTTCTCGATGAAGATATTTGTTGAATCAAGAGAAGTGCCTGGATTCCAGTGTTGAAGTTGCCTGAATGGGCAATCTTGAATAGTGTGTCTAGGTGAGATTCCATGCTGTTGTAGTGTCAGTGTTACGTGTGTTCAACAAGATATGCTGAAAGAAACAGAAGCACACATACATAGCATCGTTGCCAACCATGAATGGAGCTGCGCGATTGACTCCAGTCAAGATGGCAGATACAAGCTTATCGGCAGCCTCAGTTTCGGGCTCAGAAGCTGAGGGCTTTGCTGGCTTACCGCCTCGCGTTCTCTGAGGTCGTCGTCCAGTATTCCGTTTAACATCACCTTTGTTATCGTCATCTTTGCCTGGCTTCGAGTCCGTTGGCGCAGTGATGCCTAGACTTCCAGTCTTCAAAATGATAGTAAAAAGGTCAAAGTAAATTCGCATCAAGGCCTCAGCTAATGAAGGCTCCTTGTTGCTAAGTATTGTCTGGTTCAGGGTGTTGATGGCATAATACTTTGATCGGTGGTCCTGAGATGGATGCAGAAGGATATCCTGTTCAATAGTCCGGACAATGATAGGTTTCATTCCAGGATGTGAATTCTGCAGCTGGAGAATGAGGTACGACGCTCGAGAAGATATTTTACGATCTCGGTCACCCAACTTGTTCACAAGCAATCTGAGGAGGTTGGATTCTTGCTCAGGCTTCTCCTTGAGGAGGCCATAGGCAAAATCGAGTGCTCGGGTACGTGAATACTCAATCTCATCTGAGCACCAGGATTCGAGCAGTTGAATGAGTCGAAAGTAAGTCGCCTTCAGCCAATCCTCGTATATCCAAGCAATCAAGTGGGCGGGCGTGATCTTACCAGGCAACGCGTTACCAGAGGCCCAAGGTTTTCCAGGATTTCGCTGCAAAGTTCCAACAAGCCCTGGCTGATCGTGAAAAGCTCGAAGACGGCGATCAGCAGGGAGCAATGTGCCGGGGCCAAGCAAATCAACCAGCGCGCCAATGGCACCAAGGGCCTGTCCTCGGCTTTTCTTGGAGGCCAGGCTCATAAGAGCATCAAAAGCCCTGATGTTATGAACCGGAGATTCTTGAACGGCAAGAGTGAGAGCAGACACCTTATCGCTAAGCGTACCTGAAGTCATGATTGTTGACAAGAACTTGTGAGAAGATTGAGCAAAGACGCTAGTTCTGTATTTGGTTGCGTCCTCCTCCAGAAGTGCCTGAGCGTGCTGTTTCAGAGCATCCAGAGCGGCTCTGGGCGGAGTTGGCTCATCAGTAGTCGGTGCAGGAAGTTTGCGTAGCTCAGAATCATGCCAGTCTGCTCGAGGCTCAAAGGCCTGTCTTACTGTTAGCGGTCAGAAAACCCACCTTGGAAATCGTTCAACCTACCATGTTGCCTTTCTTTTGGGTGGGTTCCTTGTGTGCCACGGCCTGTTCTCGTTCACTATCGTCGTCATCAACCCCCTCAACTTCGTGATGTTCAGCATCGTCGTCGTCCTCTTCCTCTTCCTCATCCTCTTGGTCACTGGCTTCGCTCATCTCAACCTCTGCAAATCCAAGTTGTTTGGAGAAAGCGGCCAGCTCATCCTTAAGGCTCTTATCGACAGCTCTAGAATCCTTAGGGCCCTGAGTGTACTCTTCGTCGTCAGAATCAACATCTTGAATAAGCGCCAGGTCGCTCTCATCGCCACCAAGGGCCTTAATCTCTTCTAATAGAGTCTTTTCGTCGATCTTTCCGCTCTTCTCACCAGATGAGCCCTCGGAATTTCGCTGTCTCTTTTGATGTTGTTCGCTGTTAGCCTTGGTTGGAGGTTGCTTTCGTTTGCCAAGCTTTTTGTCGATTGTAGACGTCAGATTATCCAGTGCATCATTGTCGAAGTTTGGGCCCTTGGAAGAGCTGCGAGGGCCTTTGCCTTTCGTTTTCTTAGAAGGCTTCGCCATGTTATCAAAGCCGGTTTGCTGATTGAAGCTCTCAGATGGAATCTCTTAAATGGAAATGGATCTCAGAAACCTCCAACTTTTTTTTTTCTTTTGGCATAACATTTTCCCGAGTGCCCCACCTCCACCTTCCGGGCCCTGCGGGCGTCTAGCGCGTCTACGGACGCTAATGCAGGATGACTAACATGATAGCAATTAGACGGAGGGCCTTCCGATTGTTGAAATACTATCAAAAGAGGACCTGATCTCATAAAAGTTGTATGTGTTGAGACCTCTTGTCGTATCAGTTTTCAAAATCATGATAGGAAAGAGGATTGCTCGTATAGGTGGCTCTCTTACCCAAAGGGGCCCCTGGGGTGTCCAGCTGCGTGCCTTGTCAGTCACAAGTCTAGCAAAAGCCGACTCGAAACGGTCTACCCTGTCGACAATATGGGTGCCAACCGGGGGTATCACTGCCAATGATGATGAGTGTGAGTTAACTATGTTTCCATTGAATCTCTTATGAGCTAATCAAATTTCAGTTGGCCATGGAAAACTCGTTCGCGGTGGTTTCCTCCGCCAGGTCGGTAGCTTAGCCCGAGTCGCCAAATCATGACTTGGGTGTTAATGCATCAGCAGGCTCACTCTGGTATTTTTCAGCTTCTTCCTCTAGGTCTCCGTATTCAGGATAAGATAGAAAAGCTGATCGATAAACATATGCACTCAGTTGGTCAGTACGATGCCAGCAACTTAGCATATGTCATTAAAATGTTATCCACAGGTGCATCAAGATTATCTCTGTCAACCATTTCATCAGAAGAACTGTGGCGAAAGAGTGATCGTCTTGAATCTGTTGCGCCGGAGGTAAGAGCCTGGAGTTTTGATGAAGCGGTATGGGCTGACTCATTCAGCTTTTCCGACTCAAAGATCGTAAAGATACTCCGCTGATATTGTCGCCCACACACGAGGAGGAGATCACCACGCTTGTCGCCGGAATCGTCAATTCATACAAGGACCTCCCAATCCGACTATACCAAATCAGTTCGCATTTCTATCTTCAACATTGATGCTAAACCTACTGACGTTTCCCAGCCCGAAAATACCGTGATGAGCGTCGCCCTCGCCACGGTCTTTTGCGCTCACGGGAGTTCCTGATGAAGGATCTCTACACTTTTGACCTCACAACACTTGAGGCTGTGGAAACCTATCGTCAAGTGTCTGCAGCATACTGCGCCTTCTTTGATGAGCTAAAACTTCCATATCTTGTGGCCGAGGCAAGCTCTGGTGATATGGGCGGTGACTTGAGCCATGAATATCACTTACCAAGTTCTGTCGGAGAAGATACCGTGGTCAATTGTGACTCTTGTGGCTATACTGCTAACGACGAAGTCGCTGCTCTCCGGCCCCCCTCTCCGGCATATGATGGTTCGGAGAGCCCTCCGGCGTCCAACTTCCGTGTTTGGCGAGGTATCTCTAAGGACCGAAAAACCTTGATCAATGCTTGGTATCCTCGACCATCGGGGACCTCTGCAGAAAGTGGTCTCAATCTTCATGCCGTCAAATCAGCTGTCCTTGAGCTGGATGCCACCATTGAGGATCCTTTGCCACTTTGGGGGGTATCATTGGAGAGCGGAACGACAAAAGTGATCAATGTTGTTGATGGAAGGCTTGTACCGGCGTTTGAAAGGGTTCGCGACCAGTTGCCGTTGTTACCCAAAGATCTTCAACCATTCCAAGTTGAGTATTCAACAATTGGCAGTACAGCCTCTGGTGGCGGGCTGAATTTGGCACGTATCACTGATGGCGATGCCTGCCCTCGATGTGAAGATGGCGCATTAAAAGTCCATCGTGCTTTAGAGTGCGGTCACACATTCCAACTTGGAACTCGTTATTCAGTACCACTCGATGCATGTGTCACTTTACCACGCTCGGGGATTCCGGCGACAGCTGCGGAAGAGGGACTGGTCCCAGGGAGTCGTATTCCTCTACAAATGGGCTGTCATGGCGTTGGCGTTTCGAGAATCTTTGGTGCTGTTGCAGAGATTCTCGCGGACGAGCAAGGACTGAATTGGCCCCGAGCCATTGCACCGTTTGAGGTTGCGATCATATCTACACCAGACTTAGCCGAAGACTCTTTGAGAATTTATGACTTGCTTGCCGCGGGCGACAATTCGCGTAATGGCTTGGACGTTGTTCTCGATGATCGCCAGCGATCATTTGTCTGGAAGATGAAAGATGCCGATATAGTAGGGTTTCCTGTCTTGGTTATCATGGGAAGATCTTACAAAGAGAATGGAACTTTCGAGGTTCAATGCAGACGACTTTCGATCAAGGAAACGGTAAAGCTTGACACTCTGCCAGAATTCATCTCAAATTTATTGGATCAGCTGTAAGGGATGGACCTGAGTTAGTATCGCATAACTACTACATTCGAAGCGAATGTACCTATAACAAACAAAGCACAATTCATAGCAACACAGATCGATAAAATCAAACAAGTTAAAAGAGAAAAGAATTAACTAAAATGTAAGCATCAGGGTAAAACAATGGAAGAGAAGGCCACTAATTACTTCAGTACCTACCTGCCTAAGATCATAATGCAGCTACCTACTAAATTAGGTACCTTACTAGCAAGGAGGTGTGCGGGCAGAATCAATGACAGTGCTTATAGCACCCCCGTTAGTAGAATTCAACAACCCGACCCCACGTCATTTTATTACTTAAGCGAGACCTTGGAGGGGCATTCAAAGGCACCTAGAAGTAATTCACGACAACTACTGCCTGTCCGCCGCCACTTCAATATACACCGAAAAGATGGCTGGAAGACAAGAAACCAGTAAAGCTACCCAGTAACTCATTCTGAATATCCATTTGCTGACTCTACTCACGCTATAGTCAACCTCGATACGCTAGAGCCCCAGCAGCTTGCCCAAGTCAAGAAGCAGCTTGATGAAGAGCTCGAGCACTTGACGACGTCGTTCGCACAACTCCATGCCGCCCAGAACAAGTTTAAAGACTGCCTCCAATGCGTGAAAAGCCGCGCTGCCGCTCCCGAAGGTACATAATTCACCTGATTAGCCGCTTCCCACTCAGCGCACTGTCTCGCTTTCTGACTAGCACCTGACATGCTCCAGGATCCAACTCTGTACTGGTTCCTCTCACCAACTCACTCTACGTTCGTGGTGAGCTCACAGATGCCGATACTGTATTGGTGGATGTAGGCACTGGATTCTTGGTTGAAAAGGTATTTGTGATCCTGGCAAGCTCGGAACTGTTCACTGATTGACCACCATACAGAAACTCGAGTCGGGCGAAAAGTTCTACGAGAGCAAGGTTGAGGAGCTGGGAAATAACCTGAAAGATCTCGAGGTTATTGTCCAACGGAAGCAGACAAATGCACGAACGATTGAAGAAGGTATGCTTTTCTCGCAGCCTCTACCAGGAGCAAGGCTAATATGACCCCTAACAGTTTTGAGACAAAAGATCATGGCTGGCCAGGGGCAAGGCGATCAACAGGCCTGAAAGGCAGAATTGAAAACTTCTCATCATTCTAGGCACCATTGAGATTAGCCAGACGCCAGTTTAGTAGGTATCATCCGGTGATTCCCCAAGCGGCGCAGCATCGCCTTTGCGTACCTGCTATGACAAGGCAGTACCAGCATGCACTCTGTTCAGGAGGGCTTGGACCTCCATAATGGTCCGCAAAAAGCATCTGAGCCTCGACTGGAGATCATCACCCTCCTCCCAAATATTCTCGAGCCCCTCCCCCCAGACCTTTCGGCCACCACTGGAGTAGTTCAGACTTTCCTCCCAGTGGGGGGCGTATAATTCAACACCCCAAGTACTATTTTGCTCCCCAATCGTACGACATCCCTTTAGAGTCTTGGTGATGTTGATCTTGAGGACATAGGGGGATTCTTTGAATGGAATGATTGCCCAAGATCTTGCCTGAATTTCAGTGAATTGCTCATCGGGGATCGCAAGTTTACTTGTGTCGACATTTGGCAAAGGGAGAATGGTGCCCTCGTCTGGCTTGAAGACAACCGATATTCTCTTTGCAAGATATCTAAACTCCGTTGGGACGTCCACTTTGTCCCAAGCATCCATTCGAATGGTCCAATCGTGTTCCCTGTAAGTGCAAGACATGAGTAAATGGGATTTTTCCTTCTTCGAATAATTAACGTACATGTCAGGAGCAGCAGCCGTCCAACTCCAACGTGCCCGGGTCTCTGGCCTCGTAGCGCGGACCATTGCTAGTTGCATAAGTTGGGGGTTGTAGTCGGCCTCAGTCTTGATTTGCAGACCGTTGGCTACTATAACCACTTCACAACCTCGCCTCATGTCCTTTATGTTCTTGCAGATGCCTGCCTCTGGGCATGAGATATACTGCAAGAGTTTCTCCGCCTCGTGAGCGTCTCCAAGTCTATTGCGTGTCAGATATAGTGATACGATTTGAGTATGTTGCCCCGCTCACCTGGTTACCATCGAGGCCCCTCCACGACTGGGATACATGTTCATAAGTGTGGTAAAATGGTCGAATGTGATTTCATCTTCTGTACCTCTCGGTCTCTTGGCAATGATAACGTGCCCGAAACTGACTCGCAAGCCCATGGTCTTATTCAGTGCCATCAGGCCTTCCCCCGAGGATGCCAGGTCCGACGCCAGTCTTGGCAAATGTTCATCCATTGAAGAGACGTTAGTGATAGGATTCGAGGTTTTAGAAAGAAATGATGGGCGAGCTCCAAGTTTTAACTGAATCATGTCAGTGGCGGCCGCTTTAGTTGGCCTCTGTATGAGAAAGCGCGTGGGAGAACTGTCGTTAGATAGACGCATGTCCCGAATTCTCCAGTTGACCGCTTCAAACGCCTGCTGGAGGCGATGGACAGAATCGCAGTGCATTTCAAGAACATTTGGCACATCCCGTGTGATATAGACTCGATACTTTTTGCGTATATCGTCGAGTGCCGTGGGTTCATCCAACGCAACAGGTAGCAAGTGTTGCCCTGGAAGTGCAAGGCTCGCCTTCAAGTCTCGTCAGATGTTGTCAAATAAATTTAGAAGTGAATTCGAGAGGATCCTTACCTGTACTAGATATTTTCCTGGCGGTGGACGGCCAAGGTGTTCAGCATCCTCGGCTTGCCGGATCTTGTCTTCTCTACCTTGGTAAATGTTCTTCGCTGTCTTCAACCTCTCATTTTTCGTCGACGCAAACTTGAGCGCCTTTGAGAGAGAAGTTGGAGGCATGAGGTCACCTCTACCCGAGGGGACTCCTCCCCTGCCCTGATACATAACGTCACGTAGCACCGTTAGTCAAGAGAGAACAGAGAAGAATGAGCTTGTGACAAGCAGACGATGTTTATCTTTATCCGAGACTCAGGCCGGAGATATTGAAGTGACTGAAAGCGATAGGCAATTCTTGCATTGGGGAGAGTTGAGAAGGCGGAAGAGGTGGGAGAAGAGGTGCATTGGAAACAGCCCATTGAATCACAGCCGGGCGACTGCCTTAGGTACCTACCTAGGTTCGGGATGAAGCAAACAGTTTTACAGGTTTCTGTTTGGGTGTAAAGCTGATACTGCCACCTTATTGGCAAAGCATGGTTGCTCTTTCTCGTTTGCTATCCTGCATCCTGCATGGCACTTGCACAGCTTTCAGCTCATAGGTGTTTGTCCACCTCACGTCGTAGGTAGTGATATATCGTAGGCTAAGTCTAATCAATGTTAGTAGTTAGGAGTAGACGTATAGTATAAACCTCACGTAGCCTAAAGCTTCTCTTGAATTCTATGAGGTATCTGAGTTAGTATAATGGATATAAGAGTAAAAGTAGCATTGTATTGACCAAACGGAGTTAGAAGAAGCTATTTAAATTAAATATACTATTGATTATTTAGATCAGAGGATACTTTAGTTCTAGTAGTATTATTAAGGTGAAAGAGGAAGATATAGATTACAACTCTCTATAATTCCTTTCAACCCTGTCTCTTAGGTACCTATGATTTTGTTGCGCAAAGGCAGCAATAATGCGACTTTGGATGTAAGGCATAGTATCAATAGCATAAGGCGTGCCTGGTAGGTGCTGGAGATTCTCCACTAGGTACTTAGCCCACCTAAATGCTCCAGATATACTCCGTACCTAAGGTAGGTAGTATCTGGCTATACTCCGTACAGTCCCCCGATATATGCATAGCCCGTAGCAACCAATTATTTGTTCCTTACTTCAGTCGCGTCTCCTGCGACGCGTGAATCGCTGTGGCAGCACCCGGCACCGGATAACGACAAAATAATGGCCCCCATCAATTCAGAAGGAAATTCAAAACGCCAACTATCTAAATTTCCCCAAGATCTGTCTGACGATGAGCTTGCGGATGTAGAACCATCATGGCAATGGATCTACAACTCTACCACGACGACCGAGCGAGGTGACGGAACACAGAGCGATAGAAAACGAAGAAAGGTGACAGGCGACAGGATTGTCGGGGCAAGGATTGGCCAATTTGAATGCAAAATTGGAGACACTGTCATGCTCAAAGCTGATGGCTCTAATGAGGCCTGGATCGCCTTAATCTGCGAATTTGTTGAAGACGATGGAGAGGGAGAGAAAGCAGCAAACTTTATGTGGTTTTCGAGTGAAAAGGAGATCCGAAATAGGGATAAGAAACGATCCGATTACTACCCAGTCAGCTTTAGAAATCCCTTGACGCTGTTGGATGGAGACTAATCAAAAGTTATAGAATGAACTCTATATCTCTCCATCATGGGATATCAACCCCCTGGCATCAATCAACGGCAAAGCTAAGATCATGTCTCAAGATGGTTTTCTTGCGAGATACCCCCAGGGTAAGGTTCCTCGAAATGATCCAGACTTCGGTAAGGTCTTTGTCTGTCGACGAGGCTGCAATACCCGCACTGCCACATACACAGACGAGTTTATATGGGAGGAAATATATGGGGGTGAGAATGATTTGTTTGCCTTGATGGATAGGGTCAAGACTGGTACAAAAGTCACACGACGTCGTCGAAAGGCTCGGAGTCCATCACCTTCTGATGATACTTACCATCCTGCTCAAATCCCGCAGACACCAACCAAAACAGGACGGGGCTCAGTAGCTGCTACGCCAACTTCACGAAGGAGCCATGCCACACCAGGCTCTCGTGTCAAAAGGTTTGCGATGAAAGCCCCTCTCAATGGCAATAATTATTAACAATTACTTATAGGAGTGCAAGCAAGAGACTTGAGTTTACGCCTTTAGCCACGCGCAAACTGTCGCCCAGTCAAGTTGAATCTTCACCTTTCCAGATAGCACGATCTCGCCTGCATGTCTCGTCGGTCCCGACCAGTCTTCCTTGTCGGGAAGGAGAATTTTCTTTGGTTTATTCTCATCTTGAAGCAGCTATTTCCGATGGCACAGGTAACTGTATTTACATTTCTGGAACACCTGGAACAGGAAAAACAGCGACGGTCCGCGAGGTCGTCTCCAGGCTTGAAGAAGCTGTAGGCTCTGATGAGCTGGACGATTTCATATTCGTGGAGATCAATGGTATGAAGATCACGGACCCTCACCAATCCTATACTCTTCTCTGGGAAGCCCTTAAAGGGGAGAGAGCCAGTCCAGCGCAGGCTCTTGATCATCTGGAACGAGATTTCAGCAACCCTAGTCCTCGCCGAATTCCCTGCGTTGTACTCATGGATGAACTTGACCAACTAGTCACCAAGAATCAGGCCGTCATGTACAACTTCTTCAACTGGCCCACTTTGCGACATAGCCGTCTTATTGTACTTGCAGTTGCAAACACCATGGATCTTCCTGAAAGAACCCTCAGCAATAAGATCAGCAGTCGACTAGGTATTATCTCAATCTGACACATTGCTGTAATATTAACCAAAAACTTAGGTCTAACACGTATTACATTCCCTGGTTACAATCACGAACAACTGATGAAGATCATTCAGTCACGACTAGAAGGAGTCCCTGGAAATATCGTAGATCCGGACGCTATACAGTTCGCCAGCCGAAAGGTAGCCGCAGTCAGTGGTGACGCCCGGAGAGCCCTTGACATATGCCGCCGAGCTGTAGAGCTCGCCGAGGCCGATGCTCCTAGTGATCCTGCAACTCCAAGCAAGCGATACAGTCAAACGCAACCCAAAGGTTCAGGTCGTGTTACGATTGCGACAATCAAGAAGGCCATCAACGAGGCAACCACTAATCCCATCCAACAACACCTTCGAAGCCTGCCTTTGATGTCCAAGCTTGTCATGGCAGCTCTTTTGCTGCGAATTCGAAGAACAGGTCTTGTCGAGACAACCTTTGGGCATACCCTCGATGAGATACACCGTGCCTGCCTTCGAGCTCCAGCAGCGCTTCCAGGTGTAGCAGCAGTTCTCGATAATGGCCTGAAAGGAACGCAGATAGGAAGTCAGCGCCCAATGACCAGACCCGGTCACATTCACACAGCGGCGCTCGAATTAGTAGCAGCCGGCCTGATTAACCTTGAAGCTCAGCGCGCAGAGAGATCCAGTAAGCTCCGTCTTTCTATTGCAGACGATGAAGTGAAAATGGCCCTCCGTGATGACGGAGACCTTAAGGCTTTGGGTATCGGTGTATAACAGTTGCAGTGTAGTATAGAACCCGAACGGCGTCCTGCGACAATTCATCCTTAATATGAAAAAAACATACTACCTCTAATTGCTCCTTCAAAACTTTCGTCGGGCCAGTGTGGGCTTCCATTCGAGGGGGTGTGATTCTTCTGTTGCTGTTTCGTCTTGCTTCCAGATTTTGACTGGGATAGATGCATTAGCGAGGCAAAGACAAGCATGCCAAGGCAAGATAGAGACTTACTTGTTTTATCAGCTTCACCACAGATCAGACGTAGGCCAGAGCGATCGAACGTTGAGCTCATGATACCTGCCTCGGCATCAAGAGAACCGGGTTGAGCTGTGGTATCAAGAGATTGAAATCGATGGCCAGACTTCCAATCCCAAAAGCTCATGGAGCCATTATCGCCTACAGTTCAAATTAGACACATGTGGCGAGGAAGATCAAATCGTATCGCTTACCTCCTGTAAAGAAGACATTTTGCTCGTTTACACTCATCGTGTTAATAATAGCATTATGGCCCTCGAAGTTCTGCATAAAAGCACCTTCAGGGCACTTCCATTGCTTGACGCTCCCTGTGCTGCCACTAGCAAATGTGAACTCTGATGGATGTGTTGCTAGAGCACGAACACCTTTCTTGTGATGAGTTAGCACACCCATGGTCTTGCCAGCTGCGAGATCCCAGAGTCGGACTGTCGAATCCAAAGATCCGGTGATAACTTGAGGGTCAGCCTCTTGACAAAGAAGATCGGAAACCGTCTGGGTGTGGCCAGACAGGACGTGAATGTTACTTCTGGTCCGCATATCCCAGACACGGGCAACACCATCGCGACCGCCAGTGACCAGAACATCGAGGGTTGGATGTAGGGCAAGAGTATAGACACCGCTGAGATGTCCGTGGTAGTGACGAATGACTTTGTTAGTCTCGAGATCCCAGCACTTGACCATCTTGTCTTCGCCACAAGAGAAGAGGTAAGGATGACGAGGGGACACTGCGAGGCCGCGCACAGTACTGATATGTCCAGTAAGAGTCAGCCTCAGCGAGCCCGTGGCCAAGTCCCAAATCTTGATAGTTCGATCTCCTGCGCCGCTTGCAAACCATTTGTTGCCAGGTTCAACAGCCAGACTACGCACCCAACCGAGATGACCAGAGATGACCCTCATTAACTTCCATGGCGCGTGCCATTCTGGTTTCTGCTGCTGAAGGCCTTGCACTCCTCTTGACGTAAGACTCATGTTCTGTGGTGTACTTTCCTCCCTGGCAGCAGGAGCAGATGCCTTGCCCGAACTAGGCGCACCCTCCAGGAGTTTCATTGCCGGGCGAGCAGGCACACCAGCCTTGGACGTTTTCTTCCCAGGCTGTTTCGTTGGAAGCTTCGCAGTAATTGACGGCGGTAAAGTCTCGACATCTGAGTATTCGTTGTGGAACCGTCTCTTGATGATAGGGTCCTCGGACGCGTCGTCTAGCTTCTGGCGCTTTGTAGTCGATCGCTCGGATGCATGGGCGTAGACTGTTCTCGAGACGTTCGCATTTTGTGCGGCAAGGGCATTGAGTCGAAGAGCATCTTGAGGCACTTCTGGTGTCTCCATGATGTATGTGCGCTTGTGTTTGCGACTCAAAAGTACTAGGATGGCCGCTGGGGATGTTGCTAATGATGATGATGATAAATTTGGGTATCTTTTGTGATGGAAGCGTGTAAAGGCTGGCAGCCGTGTGTGGCGCTAGATTTTCCTACACACTAGCGCCACAAGTGTGTGGCTAAGCGGATCGGGTACCTACTCCGTACTACCTAAACTGGAAGATAAAGTACTGTATCTTGCTCTCCACCTACTCCGTACCTTACTTGACTTCCTGCTAGCTCTCTTCTGCGCTAACAAGGATCTACATAAGATCAGCTACCTACGGCCAGTCGTCACACTAACAAGCAGCACCTGTTTGATACCTCCAAAGCGACGGGAGTTTATTAACAACATTAATCTTCTTATCAGCTTCTGTCGCTTCGTAGGCAGTATGGATATGGACGATAAGTTTCCTCTTCATACCGCTGCTCGTGAGGGGCGAGGTATGCTTAATGAATTATACAAACTCCATGACTGGGATCACCACTAATCTGCAAATATAGTAACTGTTTTTGAAGGGCTTCTCAAGGTCAGCATTCATATTTATAACTGTATGTCTCAGACATTGATTGCTTGGACAGTCAGACCCAAAATTGTCGCAACGAAAGGACAATGATGGTCGGTATCCAATACACTGGGCAGCTTCATCTAACAACTTGGACATCGTCCAGTTGTTAGCCAACCAACGCAGTTTCGATGCTGATGTCCAGGTGAGCAACGACTTCTCATTGAAAGTCTCCCCCCCTCCAGAACTATAACCGACGCATTCTAGGATGAAAGCGGGTGGTCTCCTTTGATGATCTCAGCCAGTGTTCCGGAGGGTGAAGCTGTTGTCAAATTTATCATGTCCAAAGACGCGGACGTGAACCTCAAGAGTAAGTCTTGCTCTCCGTCTATCAATTCAAATATACTCACCGGACCTCGAAGACTCTGCTGGACAGGTAACGCTTCCATCACTAAGTCTGAATCGAGAAGCATCTAAGCTCACCATATAGACTGCCCTTCACTTTGTCGCCTCCAAGAAGAACCTTGATATTGCCTGCGTTCTTATCGACAACGGCGCGTCGACCCGAGTACGCGATTGCAGGGGACAGTATCCCATACATCGCGCTGCTGCTGTCGGCTCTGTGCCAATGGTGACTCTGCTTCTCAAAAACAGAAGTCCGCTAAACCCTGCTGATAATGAGGGTTTCACCCCCCTCCATCACGCAATTGCAGAGGGACATGGTAAAAAGCTTCTCTTTGCCACCGGCGTCAAAAAGTCACTAACCTCTGTCCCTCAGGAGACACTGCTGTTGCCCTGCTCAAAGAAGGCGCTGATTTCACCCTAAAGAACAGCGCGGATGAACTAGCACTTGATCTGGCACCAGATAAAGAAGTATGTATATCTCTAAAACACAACAGAACATGGAGTTCTTGGTTCTCTTCTCTTCGCACCACTCTATAAACTCCCATCTAACTCTGTCTCTTTGTTAACAGGTACGCCGATATGTCTTACAAGGTGCAGAGCGTGAGGGTATCGAGTTGCCAGGGTAGCTAGGAATACATGCTGGAAGAAGGAAGAAAAAAGGTGCAACACATCACGACTTCTCCCGGGTCGAAGATGCAAACACGAGAAAGCAATGAAAACAAGGCAGAAGATAACCAAGTAAAATAGAATCAAGCTCTTCCCTTTTCTTACTTCATCACGGTCCGTTCCACCAACTCGCGATACATATCCTTAACGTCCTGAACATCAGCCTTGAGCTCCTCAACGAGCTCGCTCTTCTCGCCCAGCATCTCTAATGTTGTCTGGTATCGCGAGTTGATATTCTCTACTTCTGCTTCTAACTCTGTTACCCGTGCTGAAGCGGTTTTTTGTGTTTCCAGCTCTGTCATCAGGTTTTCAATATCAGATCGCGCTTCGTCTCGCTGGCTGCATACACGAGCCATCTCTTCTTTGGCAGCCACCTTCTCGGCTTCCAGTCGTCGAATTGCCGCGCTCATTCTCTCGACGAGCTGAACGGAAGGACCTGCCCCAACTGTCGAGACCGAAATCATGTCTTGCGCAACGTTACGGGGAGATGAAGGGTCACCGTCATCTAGACCGTCATCACGATCTGGCGGCGGTGATGCGGCGCGTGGTGACTCGGTAGGTGGCTCAAAGGGCGAGAAAGGGGTTGGGGGAGGTATCGCATGACCGGCCGTGGATAATGCACTAGGACGAGGGGGTTGACTGGACATTCTTCGTCCAAAGAAGAAGCCATCGCCGGCGCTTTCGGTTTGGCTTCCCGGTGTGGGCACTCGACGAGGCTGTCTTGCTGGTACAGGGAGCCCGATGAAGTCCGAGCTAAAGGTTCGGGCAACAGAGAGCAATGGGGAATCGGGTCTGCTTTGAGACCGGGGTGTGCTTGTAGCAACATCGTCTGCCCATTGCCTTCGTTCGGCCTCGGCCGAAACCTCCCTGCTCGCTGCTCGCTGTTGCTTCTCGAGCTCGTTGCGTGCCTGTTCAAGGGCCGTCTCCACGCTCTTGTGTTGGATTCTGAGGGCAGCAAGCTCTTCACGACATGTCTCGAGCTCCTGCCGAGCGACTGTGAGAGCTGGACTAACGTCCTGCAGCTCATCCTCGAGTCGCTTATACCGAGTTGCCTGTTGAAGATGTCAGCCATCTTCCCCCTTTTTTAGTGTCGAGAACATATAATTTACCGCGTCACGAGCCTTCTTCCGCATTTCTGACTCTCGCCGTTGCGCTTCGTCCCTCTCCTTTTCAAGGCTGGCAGCCTTAGTCAGAAGTGAGGTCTCTATACCTTGCCAGTTCTCGCTGGCTGATGCATACTGCGATTGGAGGGTTTCAATATGTCGTATCAACTTGATGTCACCACCAGATCCTGCAGAAGCCTCCTCAGCCGTCACTCTCATTGCCTCGAGTTTGCCCTCGGCCGCTCTCAGCTCAAGTCTCAGCTCTTCTTCAATATTCCGACCACGTTCTAATGCCCGGTCTAACTTCTCCTGCCACTCAACCTCAGTCAGGCGCAATTTCTCAACCAATGCCTCTTTTTCTGACCGCAGTGATGCGATAGTACGGTCAAGTTCCTGCTGTTTGTTCTTCTCAACATCCAGCGCCTTTTTCAATGCCTCAGTGTGGGTGGCTTGTATTTGCTCAGTCTTGGCTTTAGATTCTTGCTCCAGCCGTCGATATGCCTCCTCCTTTACAGCTTTGTCTTTCTTCAGGGCGTCAAGTTCCTTCTGGAGCGTAGCGCTTGCTTTTCGCACTTCCTCATTTCTCTTCTCTTGCTCTTCCTTGTTGTTGATTCGACCACGTAGAGATTCCACCTCGGCTAGAGCTTTTTCTTTACCTTGTTTGAGTTCATTGGCCTGCTTCTCGTTGTCTATAATCTGGGTGCGCAGCTTGCGAACCGTTGCTCGGAACTTTTGCTCTGAAGTTGAAAGCTTTCGTCCTTCCTCCATCAGTAGAGCGATCTTCTCATCCTTTTCGGCCAATTTGCGCTCTACACTACCCGCTTCAGCAGAGCTTGCAGTGTGCCTAGCTGCATCGGCGGCATTTTTGAATAGAAACTGCAATTTGGCTTGTAACGAGTCGATTTGCTCAATGTACTCTTGAATCTCTTCTGAACGAGGCGCATGAGCTTGAGTGGCGTCCTGGTCTTTCTGTGACTCTTCAATTGGAGCATCTACGATCTGTGGTGCCTCTACAGGATGCCTGGTATCTGAGATTGGGCTGTTCGGTTTTTGCTGGATGCTGGACCTTTCCGTAACTTCTTGTTCTGGTGCACTTCGAGGCTCGGCCTCAGAAGGCGGCTCAACGATAATCGGGGTGGGGAAATCATGCTTGAGGTTTTGTTCACTAACCTCCCTACTATCGCTTCCTTCAGATGTCGCTGGTTGTTCAGCTGGGGGGGCGGAAGCTGGGCTGTCAGAGGAGGTTGACTTGTCGACTTGGTTGTCGGGTTCAGTTGGCTTGATTTCCGATACTTCGATGCTTTGTCTTATCACTACGGGTTCAGTGCTAGCAGGGCGCTCCTTATCAACCGAACTACGAGAAGTATCGATGGAGCTGCGAGGAGACGATTGTGAGGTTCGCGAGGCCATAGCCTTGGCCAACCTGGCTTGTAGACGATCATTTGCACGGTTGGGCTTCGGGGCGGCAGCTATAAAGAACAAGGAGTCAGCATGCGACAGTCTGCCCACGTAAGAACACGGCGGAGGAGAAAAGAGAGGCATACCAGATGCAGTCGGTTTGGGGCTTGGTGATGGCGTGGGCGTGGGCGCGGGCGCGGCCTTCATTCCCTGTTGCTGCTCATATCCTTGTGCTGCCTGTTGGTCTTCGTCAAGTAAGTTGTCGAGACGATTCTCGACGCCTTCAAAGGCCGACGAGAGGAACGCTCCCCAGCGCGACCCTTTGCCCGGCGCAGTCATGGTCGAATGACGAGAGCGCCCGAGTTGTTGGGTCACAGCTCGTCGTTGTCGGTCGTCAACTTATTGACGTGCTTGCTGGTGGTCACCTCATTGATGTGCCGCAGAAGAAGTTGATGTGGCGCCTGGGAGCGGCGCTTGAGTAGGCCAGGTTGTACTGCAGCTGCAATGTAGGTGTGTGGTTGTAGTTCGGTGGTGGTGGTTTGCAGGGCAACGTTGGCTTGAAGGTTGAGGTGTCGTCAGCGCAACTTGGGAGTGGCATGTACTAAGGTTAGTGGGTGGTAAGTGGAGTGAGACATGGACCTCGAGACCAGGGAGGATGCTCCAGGATGATTAGGACAAGGGACAGGCTACGTATATTGGAAGTACCTCTATCATTGCGTGATGAAGTCACCCAAGGAATTCAATTTCAATACCATGTGAATTGGACTGAATTGCCCACAACTCGTGTACTTCCATAAGTTAAAAGTGGCGTTCGTACAGCGAGGAAAATGGCCAAAAATTGACAAATAGAGTAGAAAATGTGCCCTTTGCTTCTACAGCAATGTGACTTGTTAGAGTCGACACAAAGAGACCTCCAATAATCAAGATTATTCAGCTTCAATAATGAGCAACTTCTAAACAAAAAAAAACCATTTATTGAGTTTACATCGTGCCTTGTTTCCTGGGTATACATGTAGTACAACAGTTCGCTATATCCAGCATATACAGTCCAAGTACATACTTATCCAGACTTCAAATACTATACCAGTCATGATCAATATCCAATGCTAGAATATACTCGAAGCACCAAATCCCAGGCATGCCATGAGTTGATAATGTCAAGCCAAACCTAAACACCGACCATATCCATGTTGGTGCCATGTTGACATAGAACGTGGTTATCAAAAACAAGAGCACCACAAAGAAATGCATGAAGTAGTGACAAACATTTAAATAGCATTGGCAAACACGCTCGCTTGAAATAGACTCTCATGCATCGTTCGTTCGTTTGTTCGCTCATCCATCATCTGATCACTCCTCATCCAGCGATCTTCTTCCACCAACTCGTGCGAGGTGTTATTGTTGCCTCCATAAAGGTTGGCGCTCGACGGCTGTGGTGTCGTTCGTCACTACCTTCCGAGCGCCTATCTCGGTGACGTTCTCTATCTCGACCACCGCGCTCACGATCGTCTCGCCTTGCTCGTCGCCTTCGCCGATCTTCGGCCTCCTCTGTGGGCTCTTCCTCGTATTTCGATCGATGAGCTCGACGAGCTTCACGTCTTGCCATCTCATCCTCGGTCTGTCCACCATTTGCTTCACCCCCGTCACCGAGGTCAGGAGGAGGGGGCGCGTCAGAGTGTTCCTTGACCCATGATGAAGTTCCAGAATGAGGCCAAGCTGGAGCCTGCGGTCTCTCTTCGCGACGATGGGATCTCCGCTGATTATATTCGTCTGCAGATTGCTGACTTCGTCGCTGACGACCTTCCTCCTCTTCTGCACTTCGAGCAGCTCGCTTTGTGTCGCGGCGGCGGCGTTCACGTTTGGCAGCTCGACGAGCCTCTTCATCTTCGGCTTGTTCTGCGGCAGCGGCTGCTTCCTGTTCTCTGCGCAAGCGCCTGCGTTCAGCTCTTTGTGCCTCCTTTTCCTCTTGCAGTCGTTGTTGTTCTTCTTGCGCATGTCGCTCCTCCTGGGCTCGTCTTGCATCTTCATCACGCTGTCGTCTGCGTTCAGCACGGCGGGCCTCTTTGTCTTTCCTTAGAGGATCGGTTTCTTCCTCGCGCTGTCGACGTCGTTCACGGCGTGCCTCATCTCGAGCTCGACGCGATGCTTCCTCGGGGTCAGGACCGCTTTCAGCAGCCCTCTTGGCTCTGCGTGCAGCTCGTCTTGCTTCGCGGTCAGCATCTACTAATACTGCATCACCATCCATTTTGGCGCTGCGCAAGGCCTCGTCGTCAGTTGTTGCATAGGTACTGCGACGTCGCAGAGGGTCAGGTCGTTCAGTCTTCGGCGTTCGCAAACCACTGAAGAGGCCAGCGAAACCTGAGGACTTCTTGGAACTTCGTGGAGGTGCGTCAAAAGGAACGTCAGGCTCCACCATCACGGGCTCTTCATCCCTCGATCTCTTGGCTCGCCGACGTCGTTCGGTATCTACCATGGCAACTTCTTCCTCTTCGCGTGATCGTGGTTTGTGAGACCGGCGGCGCTCGCGTCTATCGGGCGCGAGTTCAGGATCTACCATAACCAAATCATTGTCCTCATGCGACCGTGGTTTATCTGAACGACGTCGTTCATACCTATCAGGCACAGGAGCAGCGCCGGACATCATTGCATCTTCATCTTCGCGTGATCGATGTTTACGCGACTTGCGGCGATTGCTTAGTTCATCCTCGCCCGTGAGCACATCTTCAGGAGGAGGCGATACAAGTCCGCGAGCATTAGTAGAGTGGCGACGTTTGCTGCTGATGCCGTCTTTTTTCTCGTGCATGGTAGCGGAACGAGTGAGTGGTGGTTTATTGAATAAAGCAGTGCCACGAGATCGTGATGGAGTCTTCTCAACTTTGTCAGACGAGGAACCCTTAGACGACGTCTTTTCCTCTCGCCGTCTATGCCTAGTTGACTTCTCTTGGAGCTCATCCCTCTCTTCATGTGGTGTCGCGGCCCACCGACCAAATGAAGTTCCTTCGCGATGAATTTTGGGTCTTCGAGACTGCTTCGGCTCAGGTGGTGGCGTCAATGGAGGATCTGGAACTGGAGGAGGCGGAGGAGCATCGCGACGGGATTTGCTCTTCCTACTTTTCCTTTCTTTCTTTGGCGATAAGTCGATGACCTCGACAATCTCGTCATCTGCAGGGGCTTCGGGAACGTGGTCCTTTGGGAGTACCTCTGGTTCCTTCTTTTCGTCTTCGTCGAGAATAGCTTCATTTTCGACGTCACTCGATTCTTTATTCGCAGTGTCTTCAGCGTCCGCTTCTTGATCCTCATCGTTGTCCTCGGCTTCAATGTCCGACTTCTCATCTTCAGGAGGGTTGCCGAAGTCAACTACATCCACTTCCTCACCTTCTGCTGCTGCGGGAGCCTCTTCTTTGGCGGCTAACTCTGCAGCACGCTGGGTAGCGTTCTCCTCTAGAACTCTGAGTCGTTCGGTGTCCTTTCTGCCGAGCCTACCTTTTCTTGCTTTCTTGAACTGGAGGGAGTCAAGCTCCTCAAGTTCTTTCGTGACCACCTCACGAGCTGCGGCTTCTGCCGCCTCTTTAGCTGCTGCCTCCTCAGCATCAGTATCGTCTCCCCCCTTGCTCATTTCGCCATTATCGATATCCTCGTCCTCTTCCTCTTCCTCATCTGCTTTTTCTTCGTCCTCTTCCTGCTCCTCCTCTTCAGCATCATCAGCTCCAAGGTCTTCTTCTACAGCTGCTGCTTCCTTTGCGGCGCGTTCTTCGGCGCGTTTCGCTGCATTATCCTCTAAGACTCGAAGCCGCTCGGTGTCTTTTCGGCCCAGTCTGCCCTTTCTTGACTTCTTCGCTTGGAGGGCCTCAAGCTCCTCCTCCTCAGCGATAGCTGCCTCCTCTGCTTCCCGAG
>JAAOAK010000093.1:0-28645 GCA_013396175.1 Fusarium denticulatum | reverse complement strand
TACTAGCTAAGACTTTATATAGGTCTCGATGCTGGCTGAATATATACTAGAAAGATACCTTTTAGCCCCACGAGTTCAGGATTGTGAACTGCCTGATAAGATATATTGATATATAGAAAAGGTTTATTTATTATATGTTTAGGGTTTAGCATTTTAAAACATATAATTAACAAGAAATATACAACATATATAACCTACGGCTAGGACACGATAAAACCATCATGATACATCATATACTATACCTTGTTTCTCTTCTACAGGGCGAAGCAGCGAACTCTGATGAGAATCTGAGCGATGGTTCTGAGCAAGACGAAGATGAGCATAGCGACTATGATGAGGAGGACGAAAACGAAGACGACCATGGGCCTGGTGAGGAATGTATCAATGAGTGCGGGCAAGTCGAGACTGAAACTCATTGCAACGAAGACGATGAATACTGCGATGCGAATAGTGGCGAAGGCGTGTCATCTGTAGATCCGACGTTCTCTCTGCCGTCTGGTCTTTGGTTGCACTTATCCGAGGCCATTTTCCAACTCTCAATGATGTTCTGGACGTACCAAGACCCCACCGGAGACATGTCTGCGTCAACCATCATTCACTATACAGCCATTTTAGGAATCCAAGGACCGTCGCTTACTTTTCATCCGGCCCATAGATCGACACTTAAGTTAGCTGCACTCATGTGGATTGGACGGCTTCTATTTCTTAAATACGCCATCCCCGTTTACGCTTACAATACCCTCGACCTCGCCTGGCCTTGCCGGACGGCTTATCCATCTCAGCCTCATCGCATTTCGTCCATTCGCTGCAAATATCTGCTGCGGGGCTGCTACACACCATTTGGAGAATTAATAGAACTGAAAGCATTTGCAAAGTCCATCATAAAACGAGAGGGGGTGCCAGGTAACCTTACTTGGGCTCCGGATGGCCGATCGTTCACCATCAGTGACGACAAAAAAGTTCTGTTGTCAGAGTTTTGCGAAACTCACCATAAAGCTGTGGCAACAGTACAAGAGCATGTAGACGAGATGCTATTAGGGTGGCAACCAGATCTTGACGTTTCTACCATTCGAGATGATCTAACGTGTCGGAAAGCGGGCTAGTCCTTCATCGACAAAATCGATAATAACTTAACAGATACATGGAAGACGCTCCTCTATAGGCTCCAAAAGTCGTCGTTCTGTGGTACACCTTTCGCAAAATCCGGACACTGGAATGCAGAGACTTGTCACAAGTATCTAAGTGCTGGTGTGAAGCTCAACAAATCCACTTTTGCAGCAATTCATTTCAGGGCCAGCCTGCCTGGCCGAGGCACCGAGGTAACCAGTATTCGATACTTAAACTCGAAGTGATCTATACGCAACGTGTTTTCTACGATGGAAGAATGATCATCATTACCAGCTACGACAAGGCCCGGGCTTCCAACGATTATACGTTCTACATCGACCGTTTTGTTCCTGCACATCTCAGCCTCAGCCTCTTGAAGTATCTCGCTATTGTCCGTCCGGTCTGGGAAATTTTAGCCAGGAAGATGCATACAATACGTCACGACAGCAACGAGTTCCTTTTCTTAGACCCCAATGGTAGAAGGAAGCATTTATCGTCATAGCAAGCTTCAGGCAACTTGAGAAGCAAAACCCCAGACCTAATCACGCCCTGGACATTATCATTGTACAGGCAAGCTGCTTTAGCAACCGCCAAGAGGTATCTAGCAAACCTGGTTGAGAAGTCGAATTTCTACTGCCCTTCCAGCGCAGCATGTATCCCGTCGAATTCATATCAAGCCAACCACCAGCATTGCCCTACTCATGGTTTTCCGCGAGCCCAATACCTGGGGAAGGCCCGTTTACTTGTGACATTACTTCCAATATGTTTCTGAGAGCGGTGAAGAAGTATGGCGAGAGAAGAATGTATTTGGCCGCTGACTCTAGACAATGGTAGCATCATATGTTTCACGTCATAGTCAATAGAATCTAGTAGGCCGAGTTTGTTCTAAGCGGAGATTGGTAAAGACAAACTAGTACAGAGGCATGTCTTGCTACCCAGCCCTGCCCAGCGCTCAATCAAGGGAGGCCCCAACAGCCTTCAAACCAAAGCAGCACGGTAGGTAACCAGCGGGGAAGGATCTGGTGATTGCGATCCGCTGGCTATCTGTCAGCGCTGTCCAAGCATATGCAGTCACCCTTGGTTATGCACGGTCTACCGACTCTACCCAACCATTCAAATCATAGTGGGAGTGCTCATATGACTCAATCTCTCCACCTTCGGCTGGCCTCATTATCATCGTCCACCAAAACATGATGTTGACGCCGATACCTCATTTTTCATATCACCGGACCCAGGGTGCTTTGAAATGCTGGATAAGGCAATCTATTGCTTGCGGATTATCACTTCCAAAGTCGAAGTAATATTTTGTTGTCATTTTTCTCGGATAGCCGTCAATACCATATTGAATCTGACATTTTGTGGCTATGACAGGGGCAGGTCGATACACTGATCGTCTATCAGGACTTTAGCCAATGATAGCATGGCTTAAGGGAAGTTGCTAATCTTAGTTTTAAGGCGTATGCCGCCTGGCATCTGCTGATAATGGGAGGTCTCGACACGGAAATCAACGGCTTGTCCCCGCACCACCTCGCAATGGTAGACTTTTTTAGTATAGATTGGCCCGCTTCGGTGTAGATCTTTTGGTCGAGAACATGCAGCTACTTTCCGTTTTGTCTGTCCCAGTGCACCCGTGCAAGTGCACTTTGAAGAGAGACAATGCGGATAGCCTGTTCATTTTACAAGAGAAGATAAGAGAGAAGACGATATTAGGAGGTAGTTTGATCTAAGTCACATTTTGCATGCTTGACACATAGCCATGCCTCCGTTAGTTGGCAGATGCCAACATGCCATTCTATATTCATGTTCATTGATATCTCGATGGCTTGGCAATAGCCACCTGTAGTTGGGAGGCCCTTGTGTTAGGATCACTGATAATTGATGACTATCTGAGCCAGTCAGAGAGCCTCCTGTAGCGGTTCACGGTGAGCCATCACTGGGCCTTGCTGCCCAAGGTTGGAGATATAAGCCTCTATAGATCAGCGGGAAAATGTTCAAAGAAAAGAACATGATATGAGTTATGTGAGTGCCAGAAGTGGACGCACTTGGCCAATCAATATCGCCCTACAATTCGAGACCATTGCTGCCTAGAATGTACGTCCGGGGATTGTAACCATATTCCTTACCTTGCCGCTGCACGACTGAACTCACCGAGCGGGGTAATAAAAGTGTGGTGGAACCTTTTTCTCCAAGCCAGTCAATATGCATTGTCACTTATGACACGTTTGTAACCCCGCTTTGACTCGGCTCTAATTTCCATTCCGAAAACGTAGTGGCTGCATAGCTTATCATCATCCAGAGCAATGAATGATTGTATATAAATACCTGCAGTGACTGAATTTCATTTCTTTGTACAATCTACTATTTGATGTCTACTCTGCCGATTGACCAATCATTCAAACAACGTTACTCCCTGTTATCTCGGTGCGTTTCCCTGACTATATAAACGTCTTCTCCATTATTTAAGATGGCAAACCAGTCACCATGACCTGCTGCACCTGCCACCAAAGCGTCAAAGCTGTGCATGCTGATTGTGGTGCGTGTTATTCATGCTGCAACTGTTCGAAGAAGACTGAATAAGGACAATGGAGTTAGAGTAAGCAACAGATTTTTGTGGCACATTTGACCAGTGGTTTCCTCGACAGGCCTCATTGTTGGATGTGGTTATTGAGTTATGATTTGTGCAAGCTTTTCCTACTGAGTTGATAATTTATCTGTCTGTTACACTTTTCTCCTCGCAGCGAATTCGAGGGTTAGTTGAGGGCTATCGCGCTAGTAAATCAAAAAGGAACTAGACTCGCCTACATTATGAACTTATCCCATATCGACCTATACTCCACCTCTTAGATAAAAACACATCAGGAAAACGTGAAATAACGATTTTTAAGTGCGGCACCAGTAATAAACTGTCAAATGGCCCTGTAATATAAATTTCTCTCTAATTATATGCAGGCCTCGTTCTATGTTGACCTATGGAAGAGATCAAAGGTGGGGTTGGGGCTAAACCTAACAGTCTAATTTGGGCGCGATTAGTAATAGGAGCACAGGTGGGCCACATATCTGCAGAATTACAATATCAGAGAGCCTGACCTCGTAATGATTCCTCTCATGGCGTCAGTGATCTTTTAATCCGTCACCCACCCTTGAGAAGAGCTAATGGGAACATTAGCCACCGCTATTGAATACTTTTATTACCCTGTCATTATTTGAGCTTCTCTCCGCGTCACGATGCCAATGACTGATGAGCCCATGCCACTTCCAACGCATCATGGACATAACCAACCCTTACTAGAATATGGTTGCTCGCCATGGAGGGAAAGCAGCCAGGTTGCAGCAACGCTCTATGATGAAGGACGTAAGCTTTGGACAAGAGAAGATCTACGAGATATCGAAAAGCAAATTGAGCAATCTATCGATCAAAGGGTCTTCTCAGTTCGCTCTATGACCGGCGATGTGCTGCACATTAGAAACCTCAATTTTGGCAAGGCCAATCCAATCTGGTAAGTAAGCATTCAGATGCTTTGTACTTTGTTGATATTAATGACGCTCCAGGAAGCCATTCGTCAAGTATCAGGAATACTGGCGGCTTGTCAAAACGCAACCCGAGGGCCCTACCGAGACATACCTTTGTCCTTACCTCGTGGAATGGAGTAACTCAACAGCTCGAGCTTTTCGAGGCACCATAGAGAACCACGTCTCAATGTTTGAAAGCAATCGACGCATTTGGAACACTAGCGCCAGCTGCCAGCTACTAAAGTCCCATCTTCAACAACACCTTACTACTCGGCAAGTGAATAAAGTAGTATGTTTTGGTCTAGGCGACTTATGCCGTAAGCCACCAGAATGGCTAAGAAGGCAAATGGCCTCTGACGAGGACGAACTGGACTCGAGCGTTGTAACGCCTAATATGGTTCAACATTTGATTGCTGCAACCATAGCAGAAGCATGCCATAATCTCACTGGAAGTAATGTTGAACTACTAGCTCAGGATCCTGATTACACGCGTGAAACAGAAACGATTCTTAAGCAAAACGGATTCTCCATCGTTGGCCGACACGGCGCTGGAGGATTCGCGGAAATTGATCAAACCACGATAGTTTACTCTGTTTTCGTCGAAGCACCTCTCAAGCAGATCATTGCTGACATTGCACGACCTACTATGATAATAAGCACTGGATTTAACGTATTCAATGATCACGAGTTGAGTCTCATCCCTTGTTACCATTATCCTCACATCTTTCTAATCATGCATATATCTAGGAAGCCGTTGGCAGACGCCGAGTCGCCTCGAACGAAAGAAATGTGGCATGAATATCGGAGATCAAAGTTTCCAATCTCACCCAGCGACGAACGACTATTGAGCAAGCTTCGCGACATCTACTTATACGAGAGGAAAGCGGGAGATGATAAGTGACGTTATTGTAATAGGAGGTAGCTAGGTTCAGCGCTTGGCCAGGTTGTGGAGTTGATATATATTTATATATCCATGATGGCTGGCGGGGTCAAGGTTGACCTAGTAGTAAATTACAAAATCAATTCTATACCCCGTGTTGGAGGCGCTAGTCAAAGCCATCGGGTTAGCTAAAATTGGCATTTCGAATTTCGCGGTCAGTAAGCTAGCCAATTTGGCTCTAAGTGTATTTTTCTCTGTCCAACCAGAATTTAGCGGTCACACGCTAACGCTTTTCGAGTTTCGCGGTCATCGTACTAGCCTAGTCCTACAGTCCAAAATCAATTGTTGTACAATTGATTTAATCTACCCCACTTTACAGGGGGTAGAATTGATTTTTAACAGGGGGTAGACTTGAATTTTCAAAAATAGACTAACGTGGTTGATAACTGAGTGGGTCATCCAAGTGAGTGGGTCACTTTTCTTAACCTTTTCAACCTACAGCTCGAATACTCGAGCTGCAGCTTCAAAAGGCCAGCTGTCGCTTGCTAAACTTCGCCCTAGATGACCCAAGAATATCCTTACAAACCCTACTCAAGTATTCTTGCTCAAAACGCGCCGCGTTTCGTCTTTTGGACCAATCAGAGCCTTTAGATTTCTACCCCCATTTAGGGGCTCAAAACAGGGCGCGTTTTTATCTATCGACATTTATCTATAATTCAAAACGCATCGCGTTTTCCATCCCAGTATCCCGTACCATCCCTATAGAAGCGAATTAGGCTCTAGCTCCCCTACATTCTCCTTTCCAGCTAGCAAGTAATTCTATATCAGCCAATCAAGAACAATACCAGACAACAAGTATTCTAATTACAAAAGGCTTTATAGCCAAGTCTCATCAGAAAAACTTATCAAGCTTAATTACATTAGCCTACACCTTAACTCGCCTAAGCCTGCTATTATCTATAAGTATTATAGCTATGCTATATTAGCAGATAAGGATCGCATATCTCGGTATCTTAGGGAAATCTATAAGATCAATAAAGCAGCCTATAAGGGATTAAATAAGTTAATTTATTCCTTAAATCTCCCGGACCTGAAAAGTCTTTACTTATAACCTGATAGTAGTGTACCTTATCCTTACCTGAAAAGACTAACAGGTACAAGCTCTTATAGGTATTATGGCCTGCGATCAGCCAGTTATAATGTTCTCTAATCACACCTTAGGTATACGTATCTAGCGGAAATAGAGCTTACTAGAAAATCAGGGCAGCATTAATTACAAGACCACATTAAGACAGGGTTGACCCTCCAGAGTTAGACAGCTCAAGGCGTCCATAAGTCTTAGACCGTCGGAATCGAAGGTACTGAGACATCTGAAAGACAGTCGAACGCCAATGTTCTACTACAGGAGACACCAGATACTATCAGAGACTTTGCTCAGCAGCTCTTTTCCGAAGAACAGGAAAGATTAGAGTCACAACTGAGTAGGGAAAACTTAGTGCAAGACACTACAGAGGCGAACTTAATAACTAACTGGATACACCGTACTAGTTAGGAACACCTGCTCAAAGACACCCGTCGCAATATCCTCATAGCCATATCAGATTTACCTATATTAACTGGTCAGCCGTTCCGCCTCGAAGTCCACGCAGGAGAGTCACTTTTAAGCTCAGTCGCAGTCAAGCAGCGGTTAGCGTTAATCATAGGTGCGACTGATCATCTATTTAATCGATATAGCAATACTATACAGAGCACTGATATCTGCATGCGTAGATAGCTCCGGGGTAGATTTCCCAACCGTCCGTATAAAGCGCCCTTCAAACTTATCTCCAAATCCAGTTCTAAGCGTATATATCAGAAAGAGCTAAAGCGCTGCCTATATTTTTAGCTCCGGCTACTCCAATTCCCACCCAGAACGGTCAAGGTGATCCTAAGCCAAAGCTTAAGGAGAAGCCAACGTCAAGAGTTAATACGACTTTAGGAGGACCCCGCCTGGAATGTAGATCAAGACACATTATCAACTAATAAATCTATACCATTCGACGAACCTATATCAGACAAAAGTAGTGATAAAGACCAAGACAAAGATAAGGATCAAGGGAGCGAGGATGACTATACTAAATAGTCTAGGAAGGAAATCCTTAATTACTCCGACAATTATTCATCCACAATAAATTCTCCGACGCTACATACAATTACTCCAACAGATCCCACTGCTGATCTTATTCTACATCTCGCTTACTACATAACAACAGAAGATTTTACAGACAGAAGATCAAGTTCCACCATGCTCGTCTTCTTCAGCGCCATCCATAGACTCTCTAGCCCAGACAGGGAACAATATCTCCGCCCGCATAGATTCACGCCCATCTTATCAAGACTAATTTACTGCATACGGCTAATCTTTATCGAGGCAATACTGCCGCAACTCAAGCATCCCTATATAGATATTACATCTCGACCCCGACACAGCCAGCTTCAAATATTAAACGCCGCTCATCAAGAAAATATATACAATAAGACAATATCATCGATAGGAGAGTTCTTCAGTCTCCTGGATTATAGTCATGCCTTACGCCGATCTGAAGGACCAGTATACCACTTCTACTGGAATAAAGATAGTCAGACGCTTTCTTAGGATAGTCAGACTTACCTAACGATAACTCAGTTCCGGAGTCTTACACATAAGGCACTGTCGCAAACTTCAGCCCACTGTAAGCGATTAATATACAACTGGGATCCTGACTATCTAGACCTTACAGACATTCAGGATCGCTTATCAAATACAACGAATGGCTACTCTTTCATAACCAATCCAGCCAACAAGTTAGAAGATGCTTATTTAGAACTTTTTATAAGGGCTTATATCTCTCCTATAGACGGTTTACTTCAGAAGCGAGGCAAGGATCAAAGCTCATAGGATATAAAAGCGGCACAAGCATATCTCAACACACACGACAATCTGCTACGATACCTCATGGCTCTATTTCAGTTCAATTAGGGCCAAGCATATCGTATTTCTAAGCTACTAACGCTAGAATACTACAATACAGCCTCGAGGCTAAGGGGTATTTACATCTATAGAGCGAAGCTTTGCGCCATTACAAGAAGCCATAAATCCCATCTAACCACAAACAACAAGTTCCAGGTAACACGATTCTTTTCTCCACCTATTTCTAGACTAGTTTATCAATATCTAGTCTACATTCGGCCCACCGCCCATACGCTCTTGCGTAAGTGTTTTCATGCCACGCCTCGCGGCGTGTTACTCTTCACTCCTCTTCATAGACAGGCAACTTAGACCACGAAAACATTCACCGATGAGCTACGTCGTCTAAGCAGATCGGTACCAGGAATATCATTCCAGATAGGCGCACAACTATATCGACAGATATCTATAGCTATCACTGAACGGCATGTGCGCCAGGCTGCACCTTTCAATCGCTCTGATGATACTTCCAATACTGCTGGTGAAGATCTAGCGTTCGCGTGGCAAAGCGGCCATAGACCTCTACAGAGACACACTACCTATGGTCTTGACGGCGCATATCCGGATCAGCTACAGCCAGCATTGTTGAATATATACGCCAAGCTCTCTGCTGAGTGGCAGGCATTCTTACAAATAGATGAGCAGCCAAACCTTAACTCGAGTATGTCAAACATTCCTAGCCATGGCAATGATAGCGACGATCATGTTTATGGCACTGAGAATATCGAACCGCTCTATAGTCGAAAACGGCCCAATGTTGAAATAGATCAGGCGGTAACAGCCCACTTGCATAAAAAAAGAAAGGTCGGAGCGGAGATCCAGGAAAATCACAGCTATAGCGTTGGAAGTGCAGCCTTCAATGAGGCTCCAATACACATTTCCGACTATGTAATGGAGAACACTGACTACCAAACCGTTGATGATGATCCGGCCTCTACAACACGATCGCAGGACCCATCAGACACAGGTTCAGATCGAAACTTTCTTACTATTGGGCCATTTGCCTATCTAGAAGAGTGGAGCCTGGCTGTTTGCAAAGAATGTAGAACCGCGGTACTAGCAGGAGAGATATGCAGTCACTTGTGTAACCGCACACATTTACGGCGCTTCACAAACGATAAGCGACGCGAGATAATGTCCCAGATATTCAACATTCCAGGTATATTGAAGAGCCAAGAGGATTTGAGGGAGTTTCAACCCCCAGGACCCAACACTGGGGTAATACCATTCCTTGAACCTCCGAAGAAGGATGGACTTGCTTGTAATGGTTGCTTATTTGTTACGCGACAGCTAAAAGAGATGCAAAGTCATTGCCAGAGCAACCATGGCTGGGTCAATAGTCGTACGCGTGGTCGACAGACAACGGCGATGAAGGAACAGGAATACAATATCATGTGGAAAACTGGAGTGTGGTGCCAGCGTTTTTTTCATTCGCGTCTGGGAAGCAGTTGGTTCCAGGTGTGCCAAGCAATTGGTTATTGATACAAAACTATGTAGGAAGAATAGCATGGTTTTTCTTCTGTAGTCTACTTTGTTTTAACTAGTATAGGGTGCCACTTCTACTTAATTAGTTAATAAAGTACAGCATCTTGTTCAATTAAGCCAAATATGAGAAGATATTATGACAATCCCGGTATTATCAAGAACCAGGCAGAGTTGGAGAAGTGGGAACCGCTATTACTAGCCACAGAACAGATCCTATATATATCACCGCCCAAGGATAACGGTAAGGGTTATAACGAGTGCAAGTATATAGGATCGGACAACAGACGCATTTCAGATCATTACAAGGTAGAGCATAGGTTTATTGGCGGCTACAAGAGAGGACAATATGCAGGATAAATAACAATAACTGAGAAGCCATGGAGAGAAGGCGTGCGATACTAGCGATTATTCTGATCCCAAGCGAAAAGTGGTTTTATTAAGGTTAAACGCGGTATTAAGGTTTATGAAGATAAGGACTAGCTATAAGAAAGTATCGACTAAGTAGCTGAGTTTTTAAAGCGAATTTATCAAGAGGATAAAAATGCATTTGAAAGCGAGGACAAAGCACAGATATAGAACATTCACGATAAGTAGGAGGCAAGCCTATAGTTAAATCGGATAGGATGGCCCGCACATTTAGATAGATTCGAACCGGACGTGTTATAAGAGTCGATGCGAGCGATTAAAGATGACGAGCCTGTGTTACAGTGAAAGTGGGCGATATTCAATTCTGTGTTAGATAAAGCATATGAAGCCGCCATTCAATACAGCCTAGGGTTAGCTAAATTGTTCGAGATTAAGCGAAAGGAGGCCTATATAACAACAACGATACTATTCAACGGCAGGATAGAGGATAATATATAGCCCAAGTATAAGGAGAGGTAGAGAATATTGATATGTATTTAGTAACGAATGGAATCAAAGGATGAAGATAAGCGGCCGCCATATTCCATGACAACGCGACAGGCCACGTTATGGGAGCAATTTAACAACCATGTAGGGCAGGTTATTGCAGGAACCGATACGATAGGCAGGTTCACGCCAGAAAGGTTAGAGAGGTCATATTTAGATATGGTTGTTTCATTTTTAGATCATCCGTTCCAAAATAGGGATCATTATAAGAGCATTATCATCAGCAGATTGGCCGTAATGGGCGTATCAGATCACGGTAGGTGGTTGACGCCAATGGAGTACACGCCAGTATATTCAGCCATTATTAAGGTAGCCAAGTATTTGGTGTTATATCAGTCGATAAAGGAATGCCAAGAGGAGGTATCGCGATTATGGCAGATCATGAGCCAGAAGAGGGCACAAGAAGAAGCAACAGGGTTATTTCGAATCGTTCGGCGTAAAGTGCGGCGGTTCATAACACGGATACCGGAAGGGGACGAGGCCGATCTGACACCAATGAATTGGATAATTAATACGAGGATATACGGGATAAAGATTAGATTCACAACGCCAGGCACGGAAACAATTGATTAGCGTGGGGATAATATTATGCATGGGAAGATTCAATTAAGCATAGGGAAGATATCAGACATGTTACATAATGTGTTGGCGGAGGCGAGAAGGACATTAGCCGAATTGACAATGGTTGATGATACAGAGAGGATGCGGGAGATATTGCCGAGAATACCGTGGTCAAGGATCGAAGACAATCACGGACAGAAGGAGGTTGGATATTCGTTTTTAGGCGATGACAGGAACGAATGGTGGGTTCGTGAGGGGAAGGATTGGGTTATGAACCAGTTGTTAAGTTCCGAGGAGAAGCGCAAGGCGTGGTTAACAAAAGGGTTACAGGATAGTCAACCGTATAGGATGGGTGCCGTGCGTAGGTATGAGCGAGCAGTCGAGAAATTCCGGGGGTTAGAATGGGTTAGATCGTCATGTTTGGCAGGGATGCCGACGCGGACATCAGAGTTATTAGGATTGCGGATGTTCAACACGGGTAACGGCGGGGTACGAAACATATTGATGTATCGGGGGATGGTATGTTTATTGGTGACATACCACAAAGGGTTCCGAAAATCAGGTAAGATGAAGGTAATACATCGATATTTGCCGCGAGAATTTGGAGAGTTGTTGATATAGTATATATAGTTGGTTTTGCCGTTTTGGCAGAAGGTGCAGGGTAGGGTAAAAGAGAGATGGAGGAGAAGTGCGTTTTTGTGGGCCGATGAGGTTATGAGTCAGGAAGGCGGGAAAGAAAAGAAAGGCAATGCGACGATAAAAGGGGACACAGAAATGAAGAAGGTAGTGGCCGACAATAGCAGTGAGGATGAGGATGATGAGGAGGAGGAGGAGAAAGCATTCATGGAATGGTTTCAGGAACGGAAGTGGACAAGCGATCGGGTATGAAGGGTATTGCAACAATACAGCGCGCAGTTCACCGGAAAGCAATTGAATATCAGCGTATGGAGACATATCGCGATCGGAATCGCAAACCGGTTTTTAGATAAGTCATTTGGATCATCAGAGACGGAAGATGGAGAAGAGGACGAGGAAGGAGGAGGGTTAGTCGACAGCATATATAATTTACAGGCAGGGCACGGATCACATATTGCAGGGTTAATATATGCAAGATTGTATAGACAGGGCGATATGGGAACGATGAGGAGCCGGAATGAGTTTCAAACAGTTAGCATGAGATGGCATGCGTTTTTTGGGTTTAGGGCCGAAGACTGTATAGAACGCAGTAGCGGGATAGGATTGAAGCGAGGTCGGATGGAGTTTGATATGGAGCGAGAAGACATACGGAGGCGGCGGTTCAAGCGATTGCATAGGGCTGATATAAGAGGGCAGTTAAAGCAGATGATGGGCAAGTTAGCCGAGTTTTGAGGGTTGCAGGAGGCCGTAATCCGAACCGTGGTGCGCGGGGATGGGCCGATTGTGCAGATAACGCCGACCGGAGGTGGCAAGAGTTTAATATTCATGTTGCCGGCGTTTTGCATGCCGGACGGCATGACAATTATAGTGACGCCGTTAGTGGCATTAGAGCACGACATGGAGGAGCGGTGTAGAAAGATGGGGATTGACGGATATGTGTAGAAGAGCCGGGGAGTGCAACGGGGTGCATCATTGGTGTTCGTGACGCCGGAATCGGCCGTGACGAAAGGGTTCCGATCATTCGTGGAGAGAATGCATGGGCAGGAAAAGTTAGACCGGGTCGTGGTGGATGAGTGTTACACAGTATTGGAGTGGATGAAAACATTCCAGCCGCAGATTAGGCAGTTAGGGTCAGCATTACAGGAGTTCGGGTTACAGGTCATTTATTTAACGGCGATATTGAAGAGGATAGAAGAGCGGTTATTATATGCACAGTTAGGGTTTAAAGCTGAACGCGTGCGTTTATTCCGAGAACGAATGACACAGCGGAATATTGAGTACCGGGTGGAGATCATTAAGGATAGGGAGGGGGAAGGAGTAGGCCGCCGCAGTGGTCAGCGATCGGCGCAGGAAGGGGCAAGATGATGGAAGCAGAATGGATCAGCAGCAAAGAATAATAAAGGTGAAGAGGAGGATGAGGTTATAGAGCGTGTTTATGAAGTTATAAAGACATGGACAGAAGCAAATCACAATAAGGGAAAAGTGGTTATATATGGAGGCATAATCGAGAGGGTGAAGAAGATCGCAGTATCATTAGATTGTGTTAGGTATTGGAACAAGGCGGGAAGTGCGGAGGATAAAGCAAGATAGATGGAGGAGTGGAGAACAAGTGTTGGGGGAAAGTCTGGTTGGATCGTCGCGACAAACGCATTGGGATTAGGGGTTGATATGCCGGACGTCAGGTTAGTAGTTCATGCGGGAATGCTGCGCAGATTATGAGATTTTGTCTAGGAAAGCGGTCGAGGGGGGGCGGGATGGAAAGAGGAGCGAGTCCGTTGTCGTAATGCAGAGTTTATAGATGAAAGAACAGCAGGACATTTGGATAAAGAGGAGAGAGGAGAGAGATCGAGGCGGGGACAATGGTGTCAGTGAGGAGGGTGCGGTCAGCAAGCAGGCGTATGAGTGGGAGGAAGACGTTGTGGAGTCCAGTGGGCAAATCCGACTTGGGGTTCAAGGCCGCCAACACATTTTTGGACCAAAAAAAATTGTAAACTCTCTCTTAGGGCTCGAGTTAGTACTTCAGGCCAAGTCTTATTCAATTTAAATTGATATTGTTGTCATGACTTATCATGTAATATTGCGAAGATTGGGCTCTTGATCAAGCGTTACATTTCCTACTATGGAATAGCGCAGTTCATCAGTTAGCTTAGTCATGCCTGTCAGTCACATGCCAATGCTCAAGCACTATGAGTGACAACCTAGCGGATCAGCTTAACTTATACCTTGCAGGGTAACGTTAGTTTTTGAAAGCTTACATAAAAGTCAAGCTAACCTTTGAATACTGAAATGTGAAAGCTATACAGTGATCAGATCATGTAATAAAGCTAGAATATATAGCAATATCTGAAAATCATTGATCTTAGCCCGGAATGAATTATCTATATGAGCCATTTACATGCAATTCAAGAATAAACTCATGAGCATGCGGGCGATCACGCCTAGCTCCATAAGCTTGTTTATACACTTAATGATATGTTTTTGCTGGAGCGGTAAGGCTTCGTCTCTGTGGTCTCTGCAGCTGACACGGGATAAAAGTTCCAACAGGGGTGTTCTCCCATGTGCATTGAGTGCGTTGATGTTAGCTCCGTAATGGTCAAGCATCTCAAAGATGGAGAGATTGACAGGGCTGGCAAGATGTGCAGGAGAGTTTCCGCCTGGCACAGCCCGTGCATTGGAATCGGCGCCATTCAATAAAAGAACTTCAGCAATAGATAACTGTGCACGGGCATCGTCATCTCCCATCTCCCCAGGCTCTGTTCCCCTAACAACTAAATGTAGAGGTGTCATATCCTGGCCTTTATCATACTCAGCTGCGAGGGCATTTACATCGGCGCCCGCGGAGATCAAAGCCTGGGCAACTCGCTTTGGGTTCAAGGTCGTAGGGTAGTCCAGATTTGTAACGCCGTGCAAGGCAGTTGGGCCCCTCTCGCAGTCGGTAATCTCGTAACTGAGCCGACATGGCAAGCATCTCTTGTTCGGATCGGCACCACGATCAATAAGGAGTTCGACCATCTCGGGCTTCCCGTATCTAGCAGCTCGGTACAGCGCCGTCTCTCCCTGCCAAAAGGAGTTCACATCTACCTTTCCAGTGTTGAGGAACGCTTCGACGGTGGCTGTTTTTGCCAGTGGGAAACAGAGGGAATGGTGGAAAAATAGATTAAGGGATTGTGGAGGATAAAAGGTACGAAAATCTCCCTCACATCGTCGTCCGAGTGTTGTGAGAATGCATACACATCCCCTCGTCACCAGTTGCCATGCCCCAAGGATAGGAACTTTGGCAGATGTTTCCTCTCATCATAAGCTCGCAACGTTGTCTGCCACAGCCTAGGGTAGACGGAATCATCGCCAATTTGGACCTGCGCTTCATCGACATTGATCATTGTCATCTTGAGCCATCCGTACGCCATGGCCACCCTTTTGGAACTTCCTGAGGTGGTGATCCACTCGGTAGCGGAGCTTCTTCCCGTCGACGATTTTTTCTCATTGCGGCTGTCCTGTCGGAGGTTGAACGCAATGTCCCTTCACGCCCTCATACGAGTCTATTCTCAGACTCGTTATGTGATGCTTGAAGAACACAGCTTGCAGACTCTTATTTCTATTTCGCAACATGAAACCTTCGGACCTGCCGTACGTGCGCTAGGATTTTGCACTGAGCATCTTTTGGAGATGGATGACGAGCAAAGTAGAGATTTTTTTGCTTTTCTAGAGGCAGGTTGGGGGCGTGGATATCTGCGTGAAGAGAAGTTTGAAGAGGAGTTTGAAGAGGAGTTTGAAGACGAAAGCGATGAGGACCTTGAGATGGAGGAAGATTACAAAGAGGACTTTTACGACCGCGTGTATCGTGGACGGCTCGACGACCAGAAAACACTTCTCCTTGGGCACGACATCATTTACCTTGCGCAAGCAATGACGGGCCTGTCCAACTGCAAGACGCTCATTCTCACCGATGCCCGGATCCCTTGGGGCGCGAGTCGGCTGAAAAGAGAGGTGGGCAGCGAGCTGTCAAGGGGCTTTCATCCTGACAATGTTGAGGATGAACAGTTTGTGCAGCGTATATTGCAAGTCATGCTTAGCGCAGTGGCCAAAAGCGAACTACCTGTTGAGAAACTTGACTTCTACCTTGGTCATGTAGATGAGCCAAAAAGCGTCAACCCCATCAGCCTCCAACTGCTTGACTGGCCAGTTTATGTGTCACCAATTGCTTGGACGCTCACCAGCCTGACTTCCCTACGACTGCTTATTTCTCCATTCTATAAGAACAACCGTGCTTATGGCTGGGAGAAGAGAGCCATGGGATTTTTTGACCTCTTCCCTCAGCTGTCGCACTTCACGTTGGCATTTGATGACGAATTCGACAATCACACAGTATTTCCAATCTTTTCGGAACTGTTGAAAATACCACAGTTGCGGGTAATGGAACTCGCCCGATTCGCAGCCACCGCCGCCGAATTGACCAAAATACTTTTACGGCACCAGTCGACGCTAGAGGAGATAACATTGCGGGAAGTGAAGATGAACGAGGTTGGGAGCTGGACTTCTGTATTGAGCACCGTCAGGGATATGCCTCAATTCCACAGCTTTACTATGAAGCAATGTTTGATTGGAGATTGGCTCTTTACGGACGTGTCGGATGAAATAGATGAGGTAGTCTCTATCAAAGACAGGGAAAGGATTGAAGAGCTTGCGGCCCAGATAGAAATTGCAAGTGCTGAGATGGCTGCTAAGTGAAGGCTGGATCTTGAAATTTGAATGCCAGTTTTTCAGTCTGAAGGACTTACCTACCTACCGGCAAGCAAAAAAAAACGTTTCCCCATACAAACTGCTAGGGCATTTGATTTGTCCCATTTCGATCGACAATCTGCACGCGTATAAACGCGTACTTTAGCTTCCATACATTACACATTCTCCTTTCCGTAATATCGATCCGAGGATTCATTCCAACGATCTTTGCGAGCTCGGATTATCGAACGGCTAGTTTAAATTCCGTCAAACTCTTGGTACGAAGATGCCAGTCTACGATGGAAATGCTGACGATCTACCGAGGAAAGAGCGGGTCAATGAGCAATTCAAGGCTTAGTTCGTGTTTACGTTACAATCGAGGGTAGTTCCGCTCTAGCTTGAAATTTATACCGCCAAATTGACTTTCATGATTGAAATGAATCCGTAATCTATCTGGACCAGACGTTACGGCTTATAGCTTGAGCATGACAGGTATAGCCACCACGACACGTTAATGAGGCGGTGGCAGTGCTGAAGTCACGTGAATTCGACATGTCCTTTGTCGCAGCCTGATTCCAGCCTCCATGCCCTCGCCATCTTTTCCTCGTGCATCTCCAGTCTTCCACGAAACGACCGTCTTACTGAGCGTCAAGACAACATCCCTTTTTACCCTGTCACAAAAAAGGATCCCCTGCGTTGACCGTGGCGCGCAGCGTGAGAGCAATTTTGTCAGCATGAATCCCGCTTTGTTGCCTAACTGCGATGATGACCATCTCCGACTCCCGAAGCGACAGAAGACCGCTCATTCGAATGCAGACTCAAATGCAGAGAACAACCTACCATATGGCCGCTATAGTATAGCTTGGATTTGTGCGCTGTGTATCGAGACGGCTGCTGCTCAGGCCATGCTAGATCTCATTGCCGCATTATGGAGCGACGAAAGAAACTATTGCGTGCAGCCAACATACTTCAAGGAGCTTTGTTGATGTATCAGGATATTTTGTACGGCATTGATCTCACGAAAATCGAAGAAAAAGACGGGATTCTCTATCTGTATCAGAATCAGAGATCCATTACCGCTCATGTTAAGCGGGGACCCTTCCCGAACCATCTGACCACCAATGTCCAGCATAAAGAAGCAGCTCTCACGATTAATCAATGCACAGCAGCCATGGCGCTACTGGGTCGTCTAACACGAAAACTTCTTGCAGGCAAGAACTCTCGAGTATTCACTGTAAGTAGTGCGAAATGTTTCTTACATTCAACAGGTGTTCGTTCGATTATAGAGGCATTGGATCTTCGCATTGGAAAGTCACTACTTCAACCGAAGCTACTTCCCGGCCCTGACTTGAAGGACTGTCCGCACACAGTGATCAAGGTTGGACTACTATACGCCACAGAGTCGTGGACCATCGACACAGCAGGCTGTCAATATGGATTCCAAGAGGTTCTGGTTCTGTTCAACAAGTACATTGCAGACAAATGCTGCCAATTATTAGGCGATCCTACTACGCACAATTGGACCGAAACGAAAGACTTGGATTGTTTCTCGACCCTCCCTATCATGAACAAATCACGAGCACAAAAGCATGACCGAGAACTGGAACGAAAGGCTCGCTTTCACTTTGCCGAATTTGTTGACAGACATGTAGGCGCAGATATACTAGATGGTTCTGCCTCTGAGTTCAACGATCAGCTTGCGAGTTTCGGGAATATGCTGAAGACGCATATGTTGAGCTTTGATGATTCTCCATTTAGGACTGGCTCCCAGTGGCCCGCATCGTAGAAAGGCCGCATCTGATACTGAGAATCTCAGGAGATAGCGACATTTAGATGCTAGTCGAAAACGTCACAAAGACAATCACTGTGTCCCAATTACCTGACTTAGCTGCCTATAGTATCTTCTTATGGCTTACAGTTCCTCTATTAGCTACAAAAAATATATGATTGTGTGAGGCACGAAGAGATAATACAGATCTGAAAGAAAATGACGAGTTGTCATATTGGACTTCGAACGTGCGGACAATCTGTGATAGGCCTCATCTTGATATTGCTATTAGGACCATGCCACAATTAATGAGATGTCAGCGGCGGGGATTGTCTTGCAGTGTTAGTGGTTACTGGTTACTATTCAATGACATTGACACGTCATGGTGCATTTTGTTGTTAGGCAGCAATGCATAATGCTCAGCCACAGCCTTTATCGGTAGGGTTTTTAGATCTAATAAATCAGCATATTTGTGTGAGCCTAATTAGTTACAATGAATCGAAAAATAAAAACATCTTTTTGTTACAATTCTCGCGATAACCGTCAGTCTCCATCGCACGGATGAAATTCTGGCCTTGATACAGCTGCCGAGTCAATCTGAACCAGCAATCTTGACTTGTGCTAATTTACTGGCCTCAGGAGGATGACGGAGCGCAGCTCACCGGCAAAATGGGACTGGATGGACGCATACGACAAGAATCCGGAAGAAAAAGTAATCTCAGGAGTAAGCAAGCTACAAGAAATCTCTCGCCATCTGAATATTGACCCCAAACAACCGGACCCTCATCAGCTATTGATGTTGGCAATCGAAAAGAGGAATGAAAACGTTCTGAATGCTCTGATCGGCAGTTTCAAAATCAACATCAACCAGCGCGATGCTAAGGGGCGAACAGCGCTGATACAGGCTGTGAAAGCTGGCAACAGGGATATGGTTCAATGTCTCCTTGAAATCCAAGGGATCGACGTAAATGCCCCTGACGAAGATGGCATAACGCCTCTTTGGCTCAGTCTTCGAAACCACGTCTCCAGAGACCATCGCATGATAGCAGCTGCTATAATTCAGAAAGCAGATGTGAATGAGCGAGATGGCAATGGGGATTATTCGATCACTTGGGCGATCCGCAACAATATCGACTCGTTCAGAGACAGTTCGAGTTTCCATTCTGACTGGCAACGTGGATCACTTCTAATTCCATTATTAATCAAAAAGAAGGAATTGGACGTTGGACGGATTGAATCTGTCGGCCAAAGTCCATTCCTTTCGGCGATAAATTGTGAGTCTCTCTCACGTCTGGATGACTTTCTGAAAGACCTACTGGACTCTGGAAAATTCAATGTGAACATCCTGGATGGGGACTTCAGGTCACCGCTGTCACTTGCAGCGGAGAAATCCACTACGTTGGCGGTTAATGCTCTGCTGGAAAGTGCTGAAGTTGATGTCTGCTCTCAAGATAAGGAAGGCCGAACACCACTAATCTGGAGCATTATTACTGGTAGATTTACAACGATGCAACTTCTTCTCGAAAGAGAGGATTCTGGAATAACTACTCCTGATATGAATGGACGAACACCACTTTCATGGGCTTCGGAGACAGGCAACCTCGATATGTTGGAGTTTCTATTACAAAAATGTGCCGATAATGTGGACGAGCCTGATCTTAATGGGCAAACTCCGTTATTTTGGGCAGTCCAAAGGGAGCCAGAGTATGGGTCCCTTCACAAAAGATCAAGGGGCTTTGATCGTGGTCTTGAGTCTCAGAATGAACAGATCGTTAAGTACTTGATCAATTCTGGCGGCGCCGACCCTTACTTCAAAGATAACAACAAGAGAACTCCGCTTTCATGGGCAGTTACAACCAAGAATCTAGACATTGTGGAATACCTGATAGAATATCAAGGTTGCAACATTAATGATTCTGACAAGGACGGGCGAACGCCTTTATCATGGAGTGCAGAGCAAGGAGACATCGAAGTAGTCCGGTACTTACTGTCGATCGACGGTGTCGATGCCAACATTGAAGACCACAAGAAGCGGAGTCCGCTTTTCTGGGCCACGCGACCAAAAAATGAGACCATGATCAAGCACTTACTACTGAGGGACATGGAAACTTTACACACTTTGGCTACAAAAGGAACATATGTTGAAAAAGTAAAACTACTTCTTGAGGCTGGATACGACTCCTCTAAGCTGGACGGTAGTGGTCAAACACCACTGCATCGTGCTGTCAGAGCAAGAAATTTGGATTTTGCAAAGCTTTTCATCAAATACTGTCACAGTTCCGTGAACAAGAAAGATAAAAAAGGCATTACACCACTTCAGCTGGCCGTCACATATAGCCCTCATATGTTGGCTTTGCTTGTGGAAAGCTCAGCACAAACAAATGAGATTCAGAGAAGTGCGTGGTTCAATGGAAATGATGGGGAATCACATAGTATTGTGTGTTTGTCTCTCAAAGGCGAAGATCAGTCTTTGCAGTTCATATCAAGGAATCAGTTTTCAGCAAATTTTGGACAGGATGCCTGGCCTATGGCACCAGGCATTTGTCTGTTGTGAGTTATGGATCATGATTTGTTTCAATTCAACAGAGTTATACTGATTCATATCTTGACAGTCTTAGCAAGGAATCCCCCCCTCCCTGGTCAAGGGATGGATTCTTCGGCTTCAAGCAGGCCCCAAAAGATGACATGCTTCATGTCAACGTAAGACTTGATGGCTCACAGTATGGTGGTTCTGCAAGAATCGCTGTTAGGATGGCAACCTCATTCCCGGCTTCATTCCACACGTTGTGCTCTACATCATCAAAGCACTCCGATATCGGGAATGCCCTCTCATGTGTAGCGATCCAATGCCTAAGCTCGACAAGTGATTCAGAGGCAGGAACTGGGAGTTTCTTTAGTACACTTTCCAAAAGCATCCTTCATGGAGACGTCATTGATTTTATCTTGCAGTTCTTAGATACATTGGAGGAGCGATGGCGTCAGCTACTTAAGGCGGTTGAAAACTATCCACGTCTTTTCGTACGTACACTTGGTGCCACAACACCATCACCTATCTCCACTTGCACAAGCTGACATCGGATTGTCTTTTTACATAGCAAGATATCATCCACGATGATAGGACGCATGGTTTTTCAAGCTTAGACCCATTGACCAGTACTATACCGAACGAAACCGGAACAAAGGACCCAAAGCAGTCTAAAAAACAGCTAACTGACACTGAGCGAATTGAAAAACTACTCACGGGGCTTTACAACTTGAGTCGAATTAGAGATATTCTTCAAAACCACGTTAAAAATACTGAGAATCTTGTGTTTGACTATTACAGGCATACAGTTAAGGACAAGGGCCACGAAAAAGCTCGTAGTGTTATCTTACAGTTAGAGGCACGGGGGAATAGCACGATTGACCGGTCTGAACAACGTTTGAGAGACCTATTAAGCTTTGTATTCGCAAAATGACCCGTATGAAGATGAATCTGGCTAACTACATCTAGGTATACGTACGTGTATCTATTCATGAAGCACGCCGATCTACAGATATTGCAAGAAGCATGAGACGCCTTTCTTGGATGACGGTATGAGAGAATTCTTACAAGGCCTTCAGCCTTACTGACTTTTACAGTTCATATTTCTTCCAGTTATGTGTGCTTCTGTGAGTTACTTACTTCTATTTGAAAGAGCTATTGATAGGGTGAACTGTTATGCTAATCGTAACGCACACTTGTTAGAGTCTCTTTGGAATGAATGTCGACATTCTGAAAGACAATCCTGACTGGAGATGGTTTATCTTAACTGGAGGGGTCTTGGTTAGTATAACTATGGGTCTTTGGTTTTTCCTCCCGCGTACTCAGGTACTGAAGCTCCCTGTCTTCGATATACTTACCTCCCATATCTAATTTATTTAAGGACGATGAGAAGGCCTTGCAACAACGGTTTGACCGCCACTGAGAGATTGAAAATGGGTGGATTTCTGTGTCGTTGTTTAGTACGCTCCATTAGTTATTAATATTAGCTTTCAAATTTAAAAATAACTACAACCTGAAGGGCTATTATATATTAATTTTAAGCTCTCTATATCCTAGTAGTGAATAACAAAATCAATTGTAGTAGAATTGAGTTTCTCGCCCCGCTTTACAGGGGGTAGACTTGAATTTATCGACAGGGGTAGATTTGCTTGTATAACGCACCAAGACCTTTGTCTTCATATGGTAGCTTGGCATGACTTTCGCGTTTGAACAGTTGGTTAGGATTGTCCAGTTGCTCCCGAAGAATGAAGAAGAAGAAGAAGAAGAAGAAGAAGAAGAAGGTCCTAATAACAACCACGACAAGAATCACAGCAGAGAGGGTCAAAGGGGTGATGATCATCAAGATGAGGACGGGGGTTTCACTACATGGTTAAATGACCTGGGTGAGATAACTGACGAGGAGGAGCGTCAACGCCCTGCATTCAGAGTGGACACTGCAGGATCCACTACACATGTCTCCTGGAGATAAAGAGAGCAGAGTTATTCCAGACTTAAAAGTCAAAAATGGTTATAGTTGTAGGGTTTGTATCTACTTGACTATTAGTAAAGATAACTTCGTGAAACGTTGTTCTAAAAATCACGCCGAGCTAAGGACGAGCACTGAAAGATAGTAGAAGGAAGTATCTTTATAGATATGGCTTAGAGGCAAATATGTACAGTACTGGATTGTGATATATTGTTAGCAAACTTAAATGTAGAACTACTGTGTTACTTGTGTTAAACTTGTCCCTCAGGTATAGCATAAGGTCATGATCTATTTATTACTATATACTAGGGACTGGTAATATAAATCTCGACAGATACATAAACTAACTGGCAGTATACTACGAGATATCATTGATCATCACATTGGCAGAGACATAGTGGATCCAGTTTACTCGGAGCTTCAAAATTTAAACATATAGTTGGTTAGATGCGACCATTACATTGAGGAGATTTTGGAGTCGAGATGCCCTTCTGATGCGAGGTGTCAGAATAGCTGGCAAGCTACGTACTTATCGCTAGCATCATCCTCATCCTCAACAGCATTACTTTGTTGGAATGTCAGCTAAATGAGATGCATGTGAGCCATTGCATAATACCAGTCTTGAGATGTATTATATATGTGGGTTAGGCCGGGGAAAAAGACTGACTGGCAGGAGAGCCTGTAAGATCACAAGGATGGAGTTTATGTTCGGCATGAGTGGTCTTCCGGCTATGGAGATATGCCCTTCTTCTTCGGCCAAGGAACCAATTTTGGGAAAAGACAGGGCAGAGAGCTGAAGGATAATGCTCGCCATCTCCCGATACAGGAACTCAAGCTTCTCGTCACTGATCTTAGGGTCAAGTGAGTGGGAATCTATTGGGTCTAGAGAAGTATCATTAAGGAACGTGAGACAAGGTTGTCTCATACTAAAAACATTCCATGATCCTGAATGGTCTAAGCCCCAGGCACCTCTTTGCCATTCTGTGACGAATGAAAAATCCCTATCGTTAAGTGGTTGATCATTCGCCTTCAGCAATTGAACGATTGTACTGCGATTCGTATTGTTTAACGATTTAAATTTTACCGCTGCGGGCTCTCGACATTACAAAATTCCCACACAGCCGCTTGTCCTTTCATCTCAAGCAACAGCAGGTTTGCTTGGCTGTCCTCTCTCAATGGTCGCAAGACGTTTCGCGGTACTTGAAGGCCATCCGTACTTTCCTTGAAAATCGACAAATGGTAGCCACCCTTCGGCTGATGCGAAACGACAAGGCGTTCTCACAACAATCTGGCGACGGTCTCTAGTAGTATCTATTGACTATTCTCACTAAAATTAAAAATACGCTAATAAAGATAGGGGTAAGTGTTTATTAAAATTTTATATATAGAGACTATTAAACTTTTATTTATTAAAAAAGAAATAATAAGTATAAAAATAATATATAAGTACTTATATTTAATTTTATTTAGGTTTTAGAGGAGAATAGTTAGATACTAAGGTATATATACTAGGTATATTATTTACTTATTACTAAAGTAAAGTTTATATTACTAGAGTTTAATTAATATAAAGTGAGATAAAAGTAAAGACTAACTAAAAAAGTAATTATAAGTTAAGTGAGCGCTGTAGATAGTAATGATTTATTATAGGAGGAACCCTAGATAATTAGAATAAGTAGCTAGTAATCTAATAAGCCTAATTCATAATATAGCATTAGAATAGCTACTATAATAGATCTATTTATTTATATATAAGACTTACTATTTATTATATATAAGGTTTGTAAATTTAGCTATATAGCTAATAAGGTACCTAAATATTTAAAGATAAAATATCTAATAATCTAACTAGTATAGGTAAAGGTAATTAATAAAGCTATTATATTAATTATAAGGCTAGCCTAGAGTTAAATAGATTTAAAAGACTTTAAGTTTCTTGACCTGTTAGATGAACTGATTTTGTATTTGAAGCTGCTGATACTGAATTATAAGAGGTATTATATATATGGTTATGCTTACCTATATAATAGTAATATATACTACTACTACTAGAAAGAGCATTAATAGAGAAGTAACTAGATAAAAAGAGGAAATATTAAAAAGAAACTAAAAGAGCTAAGATAGGTTCTATAGGTAGAAGGGGTATAATACTAGTAATTTTTTAAATATTAATAGGTAAGTTAGTGATTTAAAGTATATAAGCCTATTAACCTATTAAGCTATCTAGTTAGAGGCTTAGAGGGTAGTAAGGATATTATAGTAAAGATTATAAGGCTATATTAAGAATAAGTTAATAAGTTTAATACTACTGAAAAAGATAAGATTAAGGTTACTAATAAGAAGAAGGAGCTAAGTATATAGTTTAAAAGGATAGGCTAGGTAGACTACTTATAAAAGTTTAAAGTAAAGAAAGATTTATTATTACTAGCTACTTTAATATAAGAAGATAAGCTAGTATTATAAGTAATATATAATATATTTAATTAATTAGCTAATTATATAAAAGTAATAGTAGTACTAAGTATAGTCAGACTGGCTACGCTATATTAGATTAAGTAGAAGGAGATCTATATTAAGCTAAGTAAGCTATTTAATAATTAACTAGAGAATAAGTTATAGGCTTAATATAAGGGCTACTAGATAATAATACTATATATTTAGTATTATATAGATAGTTAGTAAGATAAAGATTAACTGCTATATAAGCTAACTATCTAATAGCGTAACTTATAGGATAAGTTTATAGAAGCTACTGAAGCTATTATTATAAAGTAGGTAAGGGAGAAGGGGTTAACTAATAAGAAGATAGAGTAATTATATTTAGATATATTAATTAGTATACTTAATTATTAGTTTAAATAAAGCTATTATAATAGTATTATGCTTAATATACTAGCGATTATAGGTATTAATAAAGATAGCAGTTAGATAGAACTAACTAATTATATACTAAAGTATTTAAGTGTGATTAAAGTAGTGTATATATTAGTATTATACTAGTTATAGTATAAGTAAGAGGAGGATATTACTAAAAAGATAAGGACTATAAATAAAAATAAAGCTTAAGAGGAGGTAAAAGGGATATATTAAATCATATAGGAAAAGTTATAGCAGTTTATAATATAGGTATTAGAAAAGAATGACTTAGAACTGATACTAATAGACTAGATATTTAACATATAGATATATAGAATGAAGATATGATATATATATGACCTTTACTCCTAGGCGTTTTAGGGTGGGGGTTAGGCTTAGGTTGTAGTATTAGGTTAGATTATAAAAGGTAGGTGAATATTAATAGAGTAAAAAGTAAATAGCCTTAGAGGTTTATATAAAGTAAGTAGAACCTGAAGTTTTTAACCCTAGGGTATAAACTAAGGTTATTCTTTAGGGAAGGTAGCCTATATATTTTAACCTTAAGGTATAAATTAATAATTACTAAGTTAAGTTTTTAAGTAAATATATTATATTATTTATATAATATAATATAATATCTTTATACCCTAGGGTATAAAATCTAAAGTTATTAATCTATAATTAAGGTGACTTATATAATATTTCCTATTATTATATATTATATATTATAAGATCTTAAGATATATTATTTTTATATAATTATTATTTAATATAATTATAGTAAAATACTTCCTCCTAAGGGATATAGTAGGCTTTACTTCTCTATATAGCTATTAGGGATTATTATAATAGATATAATTATATAATATAATAAAAATAAACTATATATATATAGTAATATTACTATTAGTAATTATTAATTTTATTATTAAAGTTAATATCTTTTATAAGGAGATAACTAGAATAGTAAGAGTCAGTACTATCTAATAATACTCTTACTAGGTAGGTAAGGGAAGCAGACTTATTTATAAATTTTTAAATAATAATAAGGAGGAAATACCCTACTTAAAGTAAGTTTAGGTTTAGCCTACCCTATATACTATTAGTAATCCTCTATTTTATATATTTATTATATATATAAGATAAAAAGGTATATAAGAATAAATATATATAGCTAACTTTAGTAGTAGAAGATTTTTATTTACTTAAGTTAAAGTATATAAAAGAATAATAAGATAAAGTAATATAAGATATTTAATTATATCTTTAGGAAATAGTAAACCTAATATTAAATTAAATAGATTATAGAAGTATTATTAATATAGATAGATCTTAATATATTATAAATAATTAAAATAAAGGTAGCTTAACTAGGATTATATATTTATCTCTAGCTATTTTAAGTTAAGTCTAGCTTTTATTTTATTTCTAAGTTTATAGTAAAACCTAAAAGACTTTCTAATCCTAGCTAACCTTACTTTAGGTAATAATTATAATTAGCTTATATATCTACCTCTCTATATTTATTTATATTTATTACTAGAATAAGGCCTTACCTTCCTTTATATCCTATTTTATAAGATTTATTAGTTTATTTTAATAGGATATTAAGTTCTAAGTTAAGTAAGACTTATTTTTAGGCTATTTCTAGATAGTAAAGTAATTACTAAAGAACTCTATTAACTATTTAATTGTAATAGATATATCTGCGATAGTCTAATATATTACTATATTGCTACTATTAAGTAGTCTACTTCTATAGAGTATAAGTATAATCTCCTTTATATTAATAAATAAAAAGAGGTCTTTTAAATACTTTTAGGTTTATCTTGCTATAATACCTCTATTAGGTTAAATATAATTTAGATCTATCTTATTCTTTCTATTACTAATGCTATTATAGGGATAGAATAGGTTATTATTAGTATTATTTTCTAAGTTATAGCTATTATATAGGTCTATCTTGATAATAAGATGTTAGATTAGTAGGGTGATTAGTAGTATTATATTGAAATTATAGGTATTATAGCGAAACTTATATAGCTAATATAGTCTTATCTAGGAACTTATTCTTGTTATAGTATACTTTATAAGCTTACTTTATTATCTATTTCCCTATCTTATCTTTACTTATAAATAGCTATTAAAGTAGCAGAACTCCTTTTATAATCTACAGATTTATTATATTATTATTATTACTTTCCTTAATAATAACTAGCTAAGGCTAGATAAGGTATTAGTTAAATATAGACTTATATTATACTAGAGGTAGCTATAAAAATTCCTTTATAGTCTGGTCTTAAAGTATCCTGCGGATTTATATAAACTCCTCTATAAAGTACTCTATATTATCCTTATAACCTAGCTTAATTATTATAAATAATATTAAGGAAATTAGTATAGAGTGTTTAGAGTTATATAGGTTAAAACCTAGGGTTAAAAGATATCTATAAAAGAAGGAGGGGAAAGGGGAAGGAAAATAATAAGACCTTCTAGTTATATTAATATGTAGTTAGCTTACTAATAATACTTAATTTATATAAAGTAGTATACTTATGCCTTAGCTTAGTTTAGTAAGGTTATTAAATAATGACCCCTGCTCTAATTATAGTACCTATATCTAATAATAAAACCTATAAAGTATTTAATTAATATTAGGGTCTTTTCCCTATCTTTACCTTTAATTTTAATATATACCTTAAGTAGCTTCTATTGCGCTTAAGATATATATATAG
>JAAOAK010000092.1:0-17096 GCA_013396175.1 Fusarium denticulatum | reverse complement strand
TCAACGCACACGACGATCTGCTGCGATGCCTCATGGCTCTATTTCAGTTCGATTGGGGTCAGTCATGCCGTATTTCTGAGCTACTAACGCTAGAGTGTTACAATACGGCCTCGAGGCTAAGGGGTATTTGCGTCTATGGAGCGAAGCTTTGCGCCATTACAAGAAGCCACAAGGCCCGTCTGACCACAAACAACGAGTTCCAGGTAGCACGATTCTTCTCTCCAGCTGTTTCTAGACTGGTTTATCAATATCTAGTCTACATTCGGCCCACCGCCCATGCACTCTTGCGTAAGTGTTTTCATGCCACTCCTCGCGGCGTATTGCTCTTCGCGCCTCTTCATAGACAGGCAACTTGGACCACGAAAACATTCACCGATGAGCTACGTCGTCTAAGCAGATCAGTCCCAGGAATATCATTCCAGATAGGCGCACAACTATATCGACAGATATCTATAGCTATCACTGAACGGCATGTGCGCCAGGCTGCACCTTTCAATCGCTCTGATGATACTTCCAATACTGCTGGTGAAGATCTAGCGTTCGCGTGGCAAAGCGGCCACAGACCACTACAAAGATACACTACCTACGGTCTTGACGGCGCATTTCCGGATCAGCTACAGCCAGCATTGTTGAAGATCTACGCCAAGCTCTCCGCTGAATGGCAGGCATTTTTACAAATAGATGAGCAGCCAAACCTTAACTCGAATATGTCAAACATTCCTAGCCATGGCAATGATAGCGACGATTATGTTTATGGCACTGAGAATATCGAACCACTCTGTAATCCAAAACGGCCCAATGTTGAAATAGATCAGGCGGTAACAGCCCACTTGCAGAAAAAAAGAAAGGTCGGACCGGAGACTCAGGAAAATCACAGCTATAGCGTTGGAAGTGTAGACTTCAATGAGGCTCCAATACACATTTCCGACTATTTAATGGAGAGCACTGACTACCAAACCGTTGATGACGATCTGGCCTCTACAACACGATCGCAGGACCCATCAGACACAGGTTCAGATCGAAACTTTCTTACTATTGGGCCATTTGCCTATCTCGAAGAGTGGAGCCTGGCTGTTTGCAAAGAATGTAGAACTGCGGTACTAGCAGGGGAGATATGCAGTCACTTGTGTAACCGCACACATTTACGGCGCTTCACAAACGATAAGCGACGCGAGATAATGTCCCAGATATTCAACATTCCAGGTATATTGAAGAGCCAAGAGGACTTGAGGAAGTTTCAACCCCCACGACCTAACACTGGGGTAATACCATTCCTTGAACCTCCGAAGAAGGACGGACTTGCTTGCAATGGTTGCTTGTTTGTTACGCGACAGCTAAAAGAGATACAAAGTCATTGCCAGAGCAACCATGGCTGGGTCAATAGTCGTACGCGTGGTCGACAGACAAGGGCGATGAAGGAACAGGAATACAATATCATGTGGAAAACTGGAGTGTGGTGCCAGCGTTTTTTTCATTCGCGTCTGGGAAGCAGTTGGTTCCAGGTGCGCCAAGCAATCGGCTATTGATACAAAACTATGTAGGAAGAATAGAACGGTTTTTCTTTTGTAGTCTACTTTGTTTCAACTAGTATAGGTTGCCACTTCTACTTAATCAGTTAATAAAGTACAGCATCTTGTTCCATTAAGCCAAATATGAGAAGATATTATGATAATCCCGGTATTATCAAAAACCAGGCAGAGTTGGAAAAGTGGAAACCGCCATCACCAACCATAGAACGGATTCTATATATATCGCCGCCCAAGGATGACGGTAAGGGTTGTAATAAGTGCGGGTATGTAGGATCGACAGACAGGCGCATTTTAGATCATTGTAAACTTGAGTATGGGTTTATTGGCGGCCGCAAGAGAGGACGATATGCAGGACGAACAACGATGACCGAGAAGCCACGAAGAGAAGGCGTGCGATACCAGCGATTGTTCCGGTCCCGAGCGAAAAGTGGTTTTTATCGAGGTTGAACGCGGTATTGAGGTTTGTGAAGATAAGAACCAGACACAAGTTATCGACCAAGTGGCCGAATTTTTAAAGCGAATTCATCAAGAGGATGAAGATGCATTCGAAAGCGAGGACAAAGCACGGATACAGAACATTCACGACAAGTGGGAGGCAAGCCCATGGTTGAATCGGACAGGATGGCCAGCACATTTAGATGGATTCGAACCGGACGTGTTACGAGAGTCGATGCGAGCGATCGAAGACGACGAGCCCGTGTTGCAGCGAAAGTGGGCGATATTTAATTCCGTGTTAGATAAAGTATATGAAGCCGCTATTCGATGCAGCCCGGGGTCAGCTGAATTGTTCGAGATTGAGCGAAAGGAGGCCTATGTAACGACAATGATGCCATTTAACGGCAGGATGGAGGATGATGCATGGCCCAAGTACAAGGAGAGGTGGAGAATATTGATGTGTATTTGGCAACGAATGGAATTAAAGGATGAATATGAGCGGCCGCCATATTCCATGATAACGCGACAGGCCATGTTATGGGAGCAATTTAACAACCATGTAGGGCAGGTTGTTGCAGGAACCGATACGATAGGCAGGTTTACGCCAGAAAGGTTAGAGAGGTCGTGTTTAGATATAGTTGTTTCATTTTTAGATCATCCGTTCAAAAATGGGTATCATTATGAGAGCATTGTTATTAGCGGATTGGCCGTAATGGGCGTGTCGGATCACGGTGGGTGGTTGATGCTAATGGAGTACACGCCAGTATATTCGGCCATTATTAAGGTGGCTAAGTATTTGGTATTGTATCAGTTAATAAAGGAACGCCGAGAGGAGGTGTCGCGATTATGGCAGATCATGAGCCAGAAGAGGGCATAAGAAGAAGCAATAGGGTTATTTTGAATCGTTTGGCGTAAAGTGCAGCGGTTCATAACACGGATACCGGAAGCGGACGAGGCCGATCCGACACCAATGAATTGGATCATCAATACAAGGACATACGGGATAAAGATTAGATTCACAACACCGGGCACGGAAACAATTAATTGGCGCGGAGATGATATTATGCATGGGAAGATTCGATTAAGCATGGGGAAGATATCAGATATGTTCCATAATGTGTTAGCAGAGGCAAGAAGGACATTGGCCGAATTGACAATAATTGATAATACAGAGAGGATGCGGGAGATATTACCGAGAATACCGTGGTTAAGGATCGAAGACAATTACGGACAGAAGGAGGTTGGATATTTGTTTTTAAGCGTTGACAGGAACGAATGGTGGGTTCGTGAGGGGAAGGATTGGGTTATGAACTAGTTGTTAAGTTCCGAGGAGAAGCGCAAGGCGTGGTTGACGAAAGGGTTACAGGACAGTCAACTGTATAGGATAGGTGCCGTGCAAAGGTATGAACGAGCAGTCGAGAAATTCCGGGAATTGGAATGGGTTAGATTGTCGTGTTTAGCAGGGATGCCGACGCGGACATCGGAAATGTTGCGATTGCGGATGTTCAACACGGGTAACGGCGGGGTGCGAAACATATTGATGTATCGGGGGATGGTATGTTTATTGGTAATATATTACAAAGGGTTCCGAAAATCAGGCAAGATAAAGGTAATACATCGATATTTGCCGCGAGAATTTGGAGAGTTGTTAGTATGGTATATATGGTTAGTTTTGCTGTTTTGGCAGAAGGTGCAGGGTAGGGTAAAAGAGAGATGGAGGAGAAGTGCGTTTTTATGGGCTGACGAGGTTGTGAGTTAGGAAGGCGGGAAAGAAAAGAAATACAATTCGGTGATAAAAGGAGATACGGAGACAAAAAAGGTAGTAGTTAATAATGACAGCGAGGACGAGAATGACGAGGAGGAGGAGAAAGCATTTATGGAATGGTTTTAGGAACGGAAGTGGATAAGTGATCGGGTACGAAGGATATTATAACAATACAGCGCAAAATTCACTGGAAAGCAATTAAACATCAGCGTATGGAGACATATCGCGGTCGGGATCGCAAACCGGTTTTTGGATAAATCATTTGGATTATCGGAAACGGAGGACGGAGAAGAGGACGAGGAAGGAGGAGGGTTAGTAGACAGCATATATGATTTGCAGGCAGGGCACGGATCACATATTGCAGGGTTGATATATGTAAGATTGTATGGACAGGGCAATATAGGGACGATGAGGAGCCGGAATAAGTTTCAAAAAGTTAGCATGAGATAGCATGTGTTTTTTGGGTTTAGTGCCGAAGACCGCGTAGAGCACAGTGGCGGGATAGGATTGAAGCGAGGTCGGATGGAGTTTGAAATGGAGCGAGAAGACATACAGAGGCGGCGGTTCGAGCGATTGCACAGGGCCAATATGAGAGGGCAGTTGAAGCAGATGATGGGCGAGTCAGCCGAGTTTCGGGGGTTACAGGAAGCCGTTATCCGAACCGTGGTGCGCGGGGATGGGCCGATTGTGCAGATAACGCCGACCGGAGGTGGCAAGAGTTTGACATTTATGTTGCCGGCGTTTTGCACGCCGGACGGCATGACAATTGTGGTGACGCCGTTGGTGGCATTAGAAAACGACATGGAGGAGCGGTGCAGAAAGATGGGGATTGACGGATATGTGTGGAAGAGCCGGGGAGTGCAACGGGGTGCATCATTGGTGTTTGTGACGCCGGAATCGGCCGTGATGAAAGGGTTCTGATCATTTGTGGAGAGAATGCATAGACAGGAAAAGTTAGACCGGGTAGTGGTGAATAAGTGTCACACGGTATTGGAGTGGACGAAAACATTCCGGCCGCGGATTGGGCAGTTGGGGTCAGCGTTACAGGAGTTCGGATTACAGGTCATTTGTTTAACGGCGACATTAAAGAAGACAGAAGAGCGGTTATTGTATGCACAATTAGGGTTCGAAGCCGAACGCGTGCATTTATTCCGAGAACGAACGACACGGCGGAATATTGAGTACCGGGTGGAGATCATCGAGGATAGGGAGGAGGAAGGAGTAGGCTGCAGTGGTCAGCGAGCGGCGCGGGAAGGGGCAAGGCGATGGAAGCAGAATGGATCAGCAGCAAAGAACAGCAAAGACAGAGAGAAGGACGAGGTTATAAAGCGGGTTTGTAAAGTGGTAAAGACGTGGACAGAAGCAAATCACAGTAAGGGAAAAGTAGTTATATATGGAGGCACAATCGAGAGGGTGAAGAAGATCGCAGCATCATTAGATTGCTTTAGGTATTAGAACAAGGCAGGAAGTACGGAGGACAAGGCAAGATAGATGGAGGAGTGGAGAACGAGTGTTAGGGGGAAGTCAGGTTGGATCGTCGCGACAAACGCATTGGGATTAGGGGTTAATGTGCCGGACGTCAGGTTAGTAGTTCATGCGGGAATGCCGCGCAGATTACGAGATTTTGTACAGGAAAGCGGCCGAGGGGGGCGAGATGGAAAGAGGAGCGAGTCCGTTGTTGTAGTGCGGAGTTCATAGATAAAAGAACAGCAGGGGATTTGGGCAAAGAGGAGAGAGGAGAGAGATCAAGGCGGTGATGATAGTGTCGGGGGGGAGGGGGTGGCGAGGAAGCAGACATATGAGTGGGAGGAGGACGTCGTGGAGTTTGCAGAAGGCAAGGAGTGCCGGCACGAGGTTTTAGATCGTGAGATGGATGGGTTTATGGGGCGGGTAGGGTGTGAAGTGGGTGAAGAAGAGCGTTGCGACGTGTGTAGGGAACGTGCATTACGGATGGAAACACAAGTATCAAGGAGAGATACATCGTAGGTCAGCATACAGAGTGAAGGTAAACAGGAGTTGGCAAGGGTAGCGGCAGCAGTTAAGGCAGATTATGAGAGGAGCAAAAGGTCAATTCAGTGGGCAGAGACGGAGCAGGTGGCACGGGCAATGAAGGAGGCAGAGGACGCGGCAGATTTCGAGGCGGAGTTAGACGATTGGAGCGGGCATTGCATTGTATGCAAAGTAGAAGGGAGCGAGGACAAGGTTCAGCATGCAATAGATGCATATCCAATAAAAGGTTCGGATTCATGGGAGTTATTTATAGAAGGTATTGAGGAAGTTGAAAAGCAGATGTTTAAAGGGAAAAGGTTTGAAGATTTTTCAGGGTGTTTTAGTTGTGGTTTGCCGCAAAGGATATGTCAGGTATAGGAGGTAGCAGATGATGATGGACGACGTTTCAAGAAGATATATGGGAGAGAATGTCAGTACGTAGGGTTATTAGTTCGGATATATATTGGGTTAAGGATTTAAATGGGTGAGGAGTGGGCGGACGAGATGTTAGGAATGATAAGAGCGGATGGGGTTGATATTGGCGATGGGTTTACGATGGATAGTATGTATAAGTGGTTGGGGGGTTTAGTTAAGTAGAGAGGGATACAAACAAATCGGATGTATCGGGGTATATGTACATTGAGTAGGAAAGTAAGAGAGTAGTAAGAATAAGTAGACAAGACAATTAGAGGGGTAACAGAAGTAAAAGAATAGTAAGTAATAAAGGAGAAATAATATAAAAAATATATAAAGTAAAGGAAAAATAATATATAAGAGTAAAGAGTGGTAAAACAGCGGGGGTATAGGGTAGTGAAAAGAGGTTAAAATAGAGAGTAGGGTATAAGGTATTAAAATAATTATAGAGTAAAGAGTATAGATGTAAGGTAGGCAAGGCAGGAGGAGGGATATAGGTAAGTTAGTTACATTAATTTAGGGATTAGAATAGAGCAGGTATAAGAAGCAAAAGAAATATAGTTAGTTATAAGGTAAATAAAGTTATAATATAGAGTTAAAGGGAAAATAAAAAGAAGAGTTATAAAGTAAAGCAAGAAATAATATAGAAAGGGTACGTAAAGTAAAGAAATAAAATAAAATAAGAGAGGATAGGTATAAATTAAAGATAGAAGAGAGTAAAAATTAAAAAGATTAAAGGATAAAGTAATAGTTAAGGGATAAAAGAGGATAGTAGAAAGAAAAGAAAGAATAATATATAGAAAGAGATAGATAAATAAAAAGATATATATGATAGGATTGTTACGACCCCAGCGGTTACGTCACGTGTAAAAAGAATACCCCACAGTTTTCACCAATCACGCGTTACATCCAAGAATAACCGGCAATGGAAAAAACCCATATCGGACCAACCAGGATTGGACCGACCAATATTGGACCGACAGCGTTCCAGGACCGCATCGTTCCAGGACCGACAGCGTTCCCACAACGTGTCGTTCCCATCCCAACAACTCATGTATATATACACATTCATTTAGCATTAGATAGAACTTAGCTCACCAGCTATCAATAACACTTCTTTACATTGACCAAGCCTAACACGCATTGATCTACCATTAAGAGACGTGACACTTCGACAACGCTCAGTTTACGCCCTACGCAATCTGCCAACAATAAACCCAAGCACGGCTTAGTTTAACACAGTTGGACCCAACCGTCACAACTATAGCATAGGTTATTTCTAGCTGTACAGTATGCTGTGCCGCTCGCTTATCGCATACGTTATAATTAGTTTATAAACATAACTAAAAGATAACTAACGTAGTTGATAAGCGAGTGTCACAGATAAGCGAGTGTCACAATGCACTGTACAGCTAAAAATAGCCTACCCTATAGCACCTAGCTACCTTAAAGAAAATAGCTAAAAATTTAAAAAAATAAATCCTTATAATTTATAGCTATTTATATATAGAAGTATTTTTTTTAGAATTTTAGCTATTTTATTTTATATAGTAGAGCTTGATTATACAGTGTGAGTAAGCTTTTTTATATACTAGCTATAAATAAATTAGCTAGAATTATTTTATTAATAATATAGGTTTTTTATATAGTTAAATATAAAAGTTTTAAATTTTAGCTATTTTAGGCTTATTTTGGATTTTATATGTTCTTTTAAAAACTAGTATTTAAGGTGTAGGTTAAGTTATGACGCTCGCTTGTCTGTGACACTCGCTTATCAACCACGTTATTTCTTTTTATAATTTATAAATTAAACTCTTTTTGAATTACAGCACTTTATTCTTAAGTATTATATTGAGTATAAGTTAAATATATGTATTACAATTCGTGCCCGTAACAGCGCTGTAAGGCTTCTATAAGCGGCTGCACACACCACTGTAATTGCTACAATAGCAGTTATAGCCCAATCTCTTGCCATGTGGCGTAGTGGTTAGGTGTGACCGATACAATATGTATTCAAAATAAAAGCACTTAATCCTTGTAAGGAAAAAGGTAAGTCGTAGTTACAAGAGCTATATAGAAGGTAGAAATCTTTGTATCAAACTATGCTTCATAAGAATTATAGAGTTGCACGAAATCCTTATTCATCCTTCTGGCATTCGACATTTCCACAAAGTTATCAGCGAAGATTTCATAACTTAGCTACATCCATGAATCTACCAGCCAGGCTGCATAAAGATAAGAGAAGAAGGTAAGTCATATAGAAGCCAGATTATCAACATAAATCAGATAAGAATTTCTTAACACTCTCAGAAACGTTCAGGATGCCTTTTGTAACTTCCACATATAATCGTCTTGTTGCTCACTGGTTGATGACGGCAAGGCGACTACAATATGCTCTCCGTGGCCAGCCTGTTTTGTCGAAGGCGCTTTCGCAAGTACGTCTTGAGGCTTCGACAGAGGAGTAAAGGTAAACCCGATTACCTGATCACCCCCATCTTGCGTATGGTAGCCATTTCTTTATAAACGTAAGCCTAATGGATGTAGCTGTCTGATTGAAGTTTCACTTACATATGTACCCTCACAGCCCACTTTTGCCAAATTTCATCGTTATATTCCCAGAGTAGGTTCCCGGATCGTTCATCCAAACAATTGAGTGTTTCATGGTGCCAAATTCTGTAGCTACCAGTACCCTCGTGGTATGCGAAATTCCATTTGGTATTGGCTGTAGTTTGCAGCTGTAGCTTGTCTCCAGAAACGTTGAGGTACTGTGTCTGGTCGTTATAAGTTGTGACTGAGGCAATATGGTATACTCCGTCAACAGGCCTAATCTTAGGTATGAATTAGCATGAGCATCGCTAGGCGACTACTTTAGCTTACACTTGTACTGGAGAAATTCATTTTCGACAAGTAAATAGACAAAAGAATAATGTTGCTTCAGATTTACCTATACCAAAGGTATTCAAGAGAATTAGAATAAAGAATGGTTTATATAGTACTTCTCTCTATTCTACTCTAGAAGGTTTCCGTATCAGGACACATCACTGGAGCTAATGCCTTACTACAATATTGCTGCCAATGCATAAGTGGAGTGTAGCAGATAATGCCCAAGTGTAACATAGCTGCCAATAACTGACTGCAGTAAAGTGCTGCATCTGCATGATAGATGCACATGACTACAATATTGCTGCCAATGCATAAGTGGAGTGCAGCAGATAATGCCTGACTATAATCAGTTAAGCAATAAATGCCTCATTAACTCCAATCTGGTATCTAATAGCTAATCGGAAGGGGCGAGAATACCATATGTCATAGACGTCTAGCAATCTAAATATTAAGGCTTCCCGTTAAAAGGCAGATGTCATCCAGATCCCTTATCTACAACATCCTAAATATATTTCTAAAGTCACACTCAGCAAGACTAGTCAAAATGTCCGCCAACTATACTCTGTGGCACTTTGAGAGTGCTGTCAACAGCCAAGCAGTCATCAATTCGGAGAATAAGTCTGCATTCCCCCAAAACGCTGCAACACTCGCTTCAAAAGTTCAAAACGCTGCATCCAGTAGCTACCAGGCGACGGTTTTACCCACTCAGACAGGTGCCTTCAGGCAACGATTGGAAATGTCAGTCTTCTTTGAAACCAAGATCAAGAAACCAGGCGAAGATTTTAAAACATATTGGCAAAACCTTTTTGATCATCATGCGAATTTAATGAACCTAGAGTACAAAGGATTTACCAAAACCCGTGGATCACATCACCATGACTTTTCTGAAGCCGAAATACAGCGAGTCATACAAGCTTCTCAGAGATACTCGACCTCTCGAGAGAAAAGAAGCATCACCAGCAGCTTTCCAGCTGGTACTAAGATACTATCCGGATCCTTCACGGTATCTCTGAGCAACTAAAAGGCGCTCGGGGGGATGCGCTCAAGGACCGGATGCTATCCATAGTCCACAGTCTGGAGAACATCGCTCGAGTCTCCAATTCAGCCTTCCAAGCGATTCTAATGGTGGCTTCGGGGCTTTTGGCAGCATCTAAAGCCGTACCTATTGTGGAAAACGTATCTTTCTTGGTGGGCTTGGCTATTGGCTTAGTGGAATCGGGATACACAACTGTTGCAGCCGTAGCTGGCGTTGTTGCTCCCTGGGCTATTATCCTCGGCATAAGTGCTGGTAAGTAATCCAAGCGCTAAAAACTATATTTCAAGCTAATGTGTCTAGCCTTTGTTGCACTCTTGTTGAAAGGAGCGGTAAACTTTTTATTCATCATCAATGAAACAAATGACCGAATTCTCCTACATGGTGACTTTATCATCTCTGGGGAGAGGCTTCAGGTGGCACCGGAAATCGAGGCAGCTACAGACACTTACGTGTCTATGGGTATCTTTATCTACACCAAGAGCTCAGTCGCAGGCACACCAGTGGGCTTATTTGGCTCCAACTTTGGCATTTCACTCAGCCTGGAGAAAGCAAAACAGTACTTCTCTATTGGTATGGACAGTCCGAACGTGGCTAGGAATAGTATTACTGCTCACCCCTGGAACGATTCCCACAGTGCAGCAATAGCAGCAAAAAGAACTTCCGATAGGTATAGCGAGATCAAACTGGGAAATGGAGCGTATCTTATTGAGGCTTGTTGCGCGTTATCAACTGGGGCAACGAATTTCGGAACTTGTTTTGTTATGAAAGGAAAGGATAATATACTTTAGGGGCGAAATCAGCACTTAGATTTTCCTACATGATTATCGAACTTCTACAGAGCTTCTGATCAGATGGAAACAGATAAGCAGCTTGATGCCAGCTGCCGAGAATTTCTACTCTAGTATACTAGTCGGTAACGGGGCCCGTTACCAGTTTTAGGCCAATCAAAACTATTAAATTCGACATGGGCTACCCAAACTCGTAACGGGCCCCGTTCCGCGATGCAGTGATCCGTGCCATCCATGCTGAAATCATTGCGCGAACTTAAAAGCCAACCATAGACGATTAGAATTACCCAACTTGACTTTTGCTGAAAGTGGACGTTTCGCAACGTCATTAGCTGTGAATCCCTGTAATGCCCCATACTCCATCTTCGTAAGAAAGAGGCTTCTCATTAACATTCTCCAAGGCAGCGTCAAAACCAAAAACAGCATAGCCATCACAAAGGTTCAGGGTATGCGGAAAATATACTCACCTTCGTGCATCAAAGCTATTGATCCACAGCCCACGCTTGGAACACTTCTGGTTGAGTGCATAAACTAATGGTTGATCTTATTCCACAAATCCCACCTACCTGAGACACGCATCTAACTGGAAAGTTCATCAAGAAAATAAGGCTGTGGGTCTGTTCCCTGTTTGCCTTGAACTGGAATGTAAATCGTCATCGATTTCTAAGCTTATCATCTATAAAATTATGATTAAAAACGTAGCTCCCCAGTCGTGAAGTTGGATCGATTCCAGCATCATTCAGTCCCGATTGATCCGCATCACCTCTCGCAACACCTTCTGTAACTCATAACAAGCTTATCAAGTCCTATCAATCTCAACGAAGCCACCAAAATGCATTTTGTCGCCTTCATTGCATTCCTGGCTACTGCTGTTGCTGCCGGTCCTCAGATCAAGAGATTACCCTCACTCGATAAGATGACCATTGCCGAAGCCAATGACGCTTGTGGCGACAATATGATTATTCAATGCTGTGAAAGTCTTGACTATGGACAAACTGGCATTGCTATTGGCAACGATCCCGAGCTACTTGATGATCTCGGCACCGGACATCAATGCTCTGAGCTTGACATGGATGCCATAGGCGTTGTCAACCAGCTCCTTAACAATGAGTGCCAGGCCAACGCGGCTTGCTGCCAAATCAGCGATTCAACCGTAAGTTTGATCCATATCTACTGCCAATAAGGCCACTAATGTCATCAAGGCTGATGGTGGTGTCATCAATGCCGACCTTCCTTGTTTTGCTCTGAGCTCTCTGCTCTAAACTGAGTCTACAAAGGATATTTATATCATAGTTTTTGGTTCGCATGATATGTAAGGCGCACCTTCTTCGGGCATTTCTTGTCTACCATGAAGTTAGCACAAGGGTTGAATATCTAAGGACTTGTCAAGCTGTGACGTGCTGATAGTATTGATCGACTCACTTCGATTTTTTACGGCCCAAGGCGCTTCTTACCAGATGGATGAATTAAAGATGCTGATGGTGAGGCAAAACTGGTGGCTTATGTACTGGTAAGAGCCACTCGAGCCCGGGTTTAGCACCCATCCTAGAACTCCTTTTGAATGTGTACTTATTTACAATTGATAATCTTTACAAAATCGTGAGGTTTTGATATGGTTAATCAGTGATGTAAGCAAGCGTAAGCTTTCGAGTCACAGAAATCACCCATACCTCAATTGATGAGTGAGCGAATGGAAAGCTGATACTCGCCTCAACGAGTTGCCCCGAGACCACTATTGACCAAGCAAGTAGCTCTTATTTCGGGGCCATAACTCACTCCTACATATCTCCCATGGAAATCTGTGCGAGTACATTACGTGATCCGCAGCAGCCAACGACCACCCTACCGCACGGAGCATGAACATCGATCAGCTTCTAAGCGAGGCCAACCTACAAAGTGTGCGAGTCGAGGGGAGAAGGTGGCGTCTGTTGCCGTCCGAAGACGAGTCAAAAGGCCAGCTCAGCAGCAAATGGCTCTGAATCGAAGTACAGAGGAATCTTTCCGTCCTACCACATTACCTAGATGAAATGAGGTACAGGTTGCACAGACTGTAGAGTCGACAAACAGTCAGCATGCATGAGAAATTCAGAGTGGTAGGTGAGTACAAATACTGCAATTGAAAATTCTCGGCCTTATTAGCAAGTGTCAAGCTTTCTCATTTCTAATATCATACTTGTAGTACAATGTAATCAAGGTAGACCTGGAAGATATTCCGCCAATGAAGCAGGATTATGGCAAACAAAGAGCAAATGTGAGTGATGCAACGAGGCATTAACCCTTTATAACGCGATGCGGTACATGAGAAATATATCGTACTTTTCTCATCATTCAGTGAAGGCGTCAGAAGAGTGAAAGTATCCAGTGACGGTTATGACCTGGATGATTTCACTAGTACCCTGGACCTAGACAGGGCAAACGCCACTCAGTTCCTACCGCCAGCGAGTATTTAACAACTCAGAAATATGGAAGAGCAAATCCTGGGCAATGCTGGTCGAAAAGCCGATGTCCGAAAGGCAGATATTCGCCGAAGTACCCAACTGACCATAGCAATGACGGCGGCGCTCACACTCCCGTGTGGCTTGTGCAAGCCATGCTTCTAAATGTTGTATATGGCTATAACTGTGTTTTCAGAGTCCATAGTTGTATCGTCAGCTTAGGACCACCAGATCCCTATTTCGTTTCTGGTTGTTGTCGTCGATACAGCTTCCAAGACTTTTCGTAAATCGGAACACCGAGCCCTGTACAACTGAGTATTTCGCTCGAAATCTGAAACCACAGCTTGTCAAGACTTAAAGATACTTCAATAAGTACCTTTTGAAAACGTACCCATATGGAACATAACATCGGATACATCAGCCGTTCGATGTACCTGAAATTCGGGTTCACACCGGAGTTGGGTCTTAGCGTCCATAGCAACAGAACCATCACCTAAGCCGAAAATATGGCCTCCCTGTAGAACTTAGCCATTAGTATAGAATAACAGTCTCTCTGCTGTTGACTCTAGAAGTGAGAAACCATACATCTGTTAAGACGAAAATGAGACGGTTCCGGACGATGCCGGGTTACCTTTGATGGACTCGCGAGCCCATGGCAGGTTGCCAGTCGTAAGGGTGTTTTTTACTAGCATCCTCTGCGTGGTAGAAACCACGTTCTTTAGGTTCAGCTCTTGTAAGAACCATTGGATTTAACCGCAGCTATCTGGTCCATGGCTGTGAATTGACTGCGTACTGATTCAATAGATATAACGCCGTTTCTCACCGATATAGAAGACCTTGTAAGGAGTCTGGAAGGGACAATATATACAAATATCATCTCTTAGTGGTACTTAGATCCCCAACCTATGCTCACAGAGCTCACCCGAAGCAAACAGTTTATATAGCTAAAACTTGGAAAAGCTTAGGATGCAATAACAGAACAGCACACTGAAATTGATCAAAACCAGAAAGAGGTTCTAAATCGCGTAGTAGAAGAAGATGAAAGTGCCCGACAGTAGTGGGCAAGAGATTGGGAAGGGACTTCAGCTGGCAGGAGACTTGGAAAAGCGCCGGACACTAGGAGTGCGATCCTAGATGTTGTTGAGGCTTTTGATGATCGCCCTACCAACGCCCATTATACAGACTGGCTCAAAGACTACGATAAGGCATCATTCCATTGGAGTTTACTGTAGTTGAGTCCTCAAGTCTATTGAATCAAGATAAGACACTTAGGGTTGGGCAGAGAGCTGTGAAAAACATCCTTGGCATTGTTCATGTCGATGACACAGGGCATCACAAAAGGTTATAACTTCAAGATTCTTAAACTATCGAAAGGAAATGGGAAAGAAGAAATAATAAAGATCTCATTTGCTAAACGGTTTCTCGTATTTCCGAGCTCTTGAACCAAACAGGCTTTGATGTCAGTAAGTGTTTTGACGTTAGATCACTATATAACGCTGAATAAAGTAACTCCAGGCTTCTTCTAACTAGAAGCTGTAGTCATGTACCAATGACAATCCACTTATGCGGGCTCTGTAACTCCGCAAGAGCAACCGGCCCTCAAACAATAAAGGAAGGACTCAGTCAGACTTAATCATGGATCTTACTTACCATCTCGCCATGTTGAGCACCGAATGTTCGAACTACAGGGCGTATCCTTCAGGATAACTGCGAACATTAGGCAAGACTGACCAGCCCATGATTGGGCTCGATCAAGGGTCAACCAGATTCCGATGTGAAAAGTTTATGGAAGCAGACACTTACTGTTAACAAGATATCTCGCTTCTACTTGATGGCTAGCGCGGCTGTGCGGTTTCGTATCACAAGTCCCAAATCCGCGAAAAGTTAATGCTTACAACGACTAAGATGTAATCCACAGACTTAAGCGCCTTGGATATCAATAGAAACAAGGTAACAGAAGACTCACGGAAAAGATTATCAAGAACCATCTCGTGCAAGACAAATAAAAAAATGCAGCATTTTAAACTATTTTCCTATATTTAAAAGTTAAGGGAGGGTCGGGGAGACCCTAAAGTTGTATTGCAAGAAAAAACAAAGAGGTTTACAACCTATAACTCGAACGTTTAGGTGTTATATATATAGATTCAAGTGTCAGAAGTTATTGCACATGTCACTCAAGAAAATTTTGCTGACGTGCGTATTCGGCCTTAACATCCCTCAGCCGATATTTACATATCGGAGAGCTATCAAACGGACGAGAGGAAGAAATCCTCTTTTCGCACCCATTTCGACCAATTTTCTGGTTCATGGCTGGGATATCTCTTCATTTTATGTGAATTAGGTAAGAGACACAGATATTGCAAGCATTGAACAACCAGTCTATGTTGATCCTCGACCTATAAGGCTGGTATCGAAGAATTAAGAGCAAAGCTTGGGTTATAGCATGACGGCAGACTCATCCAGCATCCATAATATCCTCGTAGCCTTGTCGACTGTCATCTATCTCGGTCCCTCAGATGCCAGATCGGAACAAAACCATGTGCCAGATACTAAGGATTCTGCTATTATTATCTTCTATTAATTACCACATAGGAGAGGGAAAAAAAAGTTTAAACCTTGACGATAACGACAATTCATCTCTTTCATTTTTAGTTACCCAAGTCTCCTCCAGTTACTTACCCTGTACGATCATGCTCTTTTTACGTTTCGATCCACAGAAATGGTCATTGGTCTTAAGTCCGAGGACATCTGATACAGCGGCAAGACCGTGGCAGAGTTGCCGATAGGCAGACTCCCTTACTCAATCATTACCTGCCACGTCAGTGAATACTCATGTAGTGTGATAAGTGATGCTGCCAAGATCAGGCTGCAATCGTGGCAATGACTCGTGTGGGTCAATGTGCTTTTCGCATTATTTCTTTTCTCTTGTCTCATAAGTGGTCCAATTACATTATGCCTCATCAAAATGTAACTGTTGGTTGCAAAGGTGCATCGGAACAAACGAAAAAGGAAGCAGCTGTCAATGGGGAAATGACTGGCCGCGATTACGCAATGGGGGCCAAGACTTGCAGCCATCCCTGCAACATGCCGCCTGAGCCTTAAAATTTGTCAAGCGCCTTCTTAATGAAGCACTCAACATAGCGGGGTCATAAGACATCTAGGACAGACAGCAGGCAATAAGCTCGATGATAGAGAGCGGCTGAATGTGGATAAATGCGTCTGCATGCCAGTTGTCACTTGCCGTCTGTTAGTTGTGATGATATTCAATGCTTGAAGTCAACGGTAGGGAGCTGAAAAGCGAGTCTCGCAATGATAGACCATTCTAGTCAAGATCGGCCGGCCCGGTGTAGATCTTTTAGCGGGCGCTGCAAAGGTGCTAGTTCTATGACGTGATGTCAGAAAGCTCTACAATCACTGCCACCGGTCAAAAAAGGACGGCCCGGCCCGGTTTGCCCTGGCGAGGAAGCTGAACCTATTGCCGATCAGGGCTAAGACAGCAGGAAGTTAAGGCAACGTCCTATTTCTTTGTAGGCCAGACAAAAAGCCTCCAATAGACTCTTGAATTGCCGATGACTGGGTCATGCGTGCATTCCATTATGGGGGCTAACTCAGGCTGTCATGGCCCGGTGGGTGCTAGTCTTGGCAAGTCACCACCGATTGTGATTGGCGGTTCAGATGGTGGGGTAGGAAACATTGACAGCAGTGTGTTCGCGATTACTTTTAAAGGTTTTAAAATGTTACAATTCGTGCCCGTAACAGCGCTGTAAGGCTTCTATAAGCAGCTGTACACACCACTGTAATTTCTACAATAGCAGTTATAGC